>OMPJ01010444.1:0-21367 GCA_900312935.1 Carapus acus
CTTCAAAACAGTATTGCGAGGTCCACGCGTCTGTTGTAAAATTAACTATCTGATTTAATTTGGACATTATGGCTGAAGCTAGCGACCAACCGGAGCTAGAAAATCCTCCCCTGCCGTTAAGATCACCCGTTTGGGAGCACTTTGGTTTCCCAGTGAAAACCTGCGACGGAAAAAAACAAGTGGATAAAACGAAGGTGGTATGTCGTCATTGTTTTACTGAGGTCGGCTATGTTTCGTGCAACACTTCAAACATGCTCACTCACCTGAGACGGCACCACCCAAGTGCTAAGATTACCGGGACAAGAAAGAAAGCCCCCGTAGCGCAAACGCCACTGTTATCTGCGTTCAAGCATCCTTTCAATCACAATTCCGATCGGGCAACTGATTTTTCTTGGCAAAAAATATGAAGATTGAGTAAAATTGAATACTGTAACACTAGAATTCTGGAGCTGATTGCTGCACTTGTGGATTTTTTTGTTTAGTGTTTGAAAGGAATTTATTATTTTCAATTTTAATATTTTAATTTGTAACATTGATAACCATTTGAGGATATTTAATTAACTTAATGTGAAGACTGATTTCCTGCATAGAGATATGATACTAAATGTTTTTATTGATATTACATACATTTTTGAATATACTGCATAATACTGGTATCTGGGAAAAAAAAAAAACATTCATTTTTTGTGGCACAGTGTAAAGGTGTTTCAAAAATTAACATACATGCCACATTTTGGACTTGAGGCACTTGGCAATATACTTCATGGATAATGGGCATAGTTGACAAGTGTGATACATTTCTTGGGACATGATAGTCCTAGGAACAAATCCAATTAAAATGATGCATGTACACAAAAGCAAATGGGAAATAGGTAGCTATTTGCGCCGTGTTCGTAATACCATGTGATGTTTCTGATTAGACTTCATGCTCTGATAGCCAGGCAGACCCTTTGTGTATTCATATTCTAGTACCAATATTGCAGTTTGAGCGCCATGACAATGACAGTTTCTTACAACTGCTTGGATCTAGACGTAATGATCATCCCCTACATTACATTCGGTTAATGGCAGGATGAAATATCAATTCTAAGTGAAGAAATTGCAAATTGCTCAACTTTTTTTTCACCTCATCATACATTGACACATTTAAAGTATTGTCAATTAAATTACTGAAGCAGAGGCCCAATACTGCCTACGCACTGAAAATGTGGAATAATTTCCTCAAATTTTCTTCCATAGCTATCAAAGCGGATTAAACAACTTTTTTAATTAAACAAGGCTTGTGAAATTATGTTAACTTCAACAATGAGGTCATTGATTGTTAGTGCTTTACGCTATCCTGAGTTCATGATCATAGTTCAGCCAGCATCACTTTCTCTTACAATCTGTATAGTTTTTTGACTTCTTGAGAATATCCATAGTTGCTTCGTTCTTTTGTATTTTCACAAAAAACTCTCCCTGCATATTTTTAGCTGTATGGCCAACAATGATTTAAATTTGCAGATATTTGTGTTGCAAAACTCCCTGTTTTACTCATGCATTTTGACAAAATAGCTACAGCTTGTTATCTTTGACCACACTGCTATACTGTTCACCGTTCAAAGTGAATCCTGTACCATCATCACGGATCATATAAGTTGTGTGTCTGACCTGACCTCTGCCAAACCCCTGAGACTGACTCACCGAAGCCCTGGGCTTTCATTGTACTCAGGTTAAGAACCAATGATTTAGAGCAGTGTTTTTCAACCGGTGTGTGCACAGTCGGTGTGGTCGCGGGAAGTCGTAAGGTGTGCCGCGTAGAAAGTAGTCACGTGCTGCCCCGCCCTTCATTAAGCTACTTAACATCACCTGTGCCTGTGCCCAAGTTGCCAGATTGTCTTGTGTACGTCCGTGGCTCTCCAGTGTTTATTTCCTAGTTCCAGTCTTCCCAGTTTTAACCTTGCCTGTCCCCGTTCTTCGAATGTGTCTTCTGCCCTCCTGGATCGTCTTGTCTCTTGGTTTTTGGATTTGCATCTGTCTACTACCCGGTATTGTGACCTTTGCCTGTTCTTTGTCTCGCCCTGCTCTCCTGTCCCTCCAAGCCGACCTGTTCCCTGTTTTCACTGTGTTTTTGCACTGCCTTCGGTTGCCCTGCCTAGACATAACTTTCCCTGTGTTAACATTTAGGCTAGCACTCAGGATTCGGCCTTCACTATCACCGTTGTGCTATATGAATAAACTCTTTCTAGACTAAACGAAGCTTCCATGTGTGCACATTTGCTTTTGAGTTCCCCATTTGGTCCGTGAGACTAGGACTGTTTCACTGATGTAATGTGTGACATGAAAAATTGTCGCCCTAAAAAATCATTGTCAAAAGTACAATTCCGCATTCAACCTATCCCTAACCACACAGAGGAGTGAGGTGCCACAGTCCATCAACTATGGATATAGCGATACAACTTGAGGAGGGTCATATACACAGGGATTTATTCATTCATTCAATTTCTGGACCAGCCTTGTCTTCAAGAGTTGTAGGGGTTTGCTGAGGCCTTCTCCAGCGGTTTTCTGGCAAAGATGGGGTATAACCCGAACAGGTTGCCCAACCTGTCCAACGCCTGGCCAGACACACACTTACTCCTTTTGACATTTGGTATCATAACTTTGCCTAGTTTTCGTGATTTTGGTTAGGGTAGATGACTGGTGTAATCTGTGCATACATTAGGAGAACTTATAAACTCCACAAAGGGAGGCCTGACCCAGGGATGGACCTGGAAACCTTTTTCCTATGAGGAAATAGCGTTAACCACCTTGTAGCCCACAGAGGAGATGAATTGGCTGACTGCGTATTTGTTGTGGAAAGAGAAACGATGTCATACATTTTTTGTTATGTCACTATTCTGATTCTGTGAATGTCAGAGGAAAAAACCTTTTTAAACTGATTATCTGAAATAGTGATGCAACGCTGGGTGGAATCCCACTGGTTCATCGTTAACATGCTGTGTGTTTGGCTATGCCAAATACAGTATGTTCTTCCCCGATACACTGATTTCCTTCAGCAAACCATTGTAACAGCATCTACCTCTGGTGTGATATCAGGAAAAAAACTGCCTGGTTCTGCTCCGCTCTTTGTATTAAGTAATAATGCTGTGGCCTACAAACCGATGCTTGCGATTTAAAGCCTCCCCAAAGTATTCAATAAATGTCCCGGCAGAGAATGTGACAATGTTAACAAGACTGCCGTCGATACTTTATTGAACGATTACATTCCCTTGTCACCCTCTTAAAACTAATTAACAATTTTATTTCTTCATTGGAAATTGTCACAATTATGGGACTGGATGATTCTTACTGTCACATGTTAATGTTTTATTTTGGCTGCAGCCACTACCTGGCAAAAAAGGGCATGATATTTTGCTCTCAAACATCATTCCATCTTTAGTATCTCTTTCAATTAGTACTTACTGCAGTCCTACGTCACCGTTTCTGCTCTGATATGAGTTGGTACTTTGCTACACAGTGAAATGATTTTGAATGTTTACGGCAGACATCCTACTTCATGCCCAACATGTTGTGCAGATTACTTTGGTAATTATCGGATCGTTGTTTCGGTTGAGAGAACTTTGAATTATGGAATTCAGGTAATTTGGCGCATTCACACAGGATGAGTGAGGTACTTGGCTCATAAGGTTCATAGGACCCCACACACCAGCTATATATTGACTCGCAGAAAATATTCTATGAGAAAGGAAAGAGCATGTAAGTGGGTTTTTTTTATTTGTTTGTTTTTTCTCCACCATTGACCTGAGGTGTTTCCCTCTGACATTTACCTTATGTTCCTTGACTCACTATCCAACAATAACCTTTGGCTACCATCTTGCATCAAGTTGGAGTTTATTCTCCCGAATGTGAAGTAGTTGTAGGGCATTCATGTTCTTAGGGGTTTATAAGGACAAAATAGTGCTGAGGGGTATGTTGATGTGAGTGTGTCATTGTCCCACCATTTATTTCAGAATCCACAAAATGTGTTTTCTCAAGTGAGTGATGACCTTCACACTTACTGTATGATCATGTTAAACATGGGCGTGTAGTACATGTTCCTCTCTGTTGTTGAGAAATTAGTTTTAAGCTCCAGACATATCTTTTCAATGTTCCAACTTCAAATAAAAACAAGCCTTGTTGTGACCAGCAGCTGTCTTTATTATTGTTAAATTTCATAACCTCATCAGCAAGGTTCAGGCTGTCTTTTTTTGTTGTCAGTGGAGCATCGATGAAACGAACCAAGCTGCTGCCTGGGGGCCAGGGATTGTCATGAAACTTGATTGTGATGTACTGACTATACCCCATATGTTTAGTGTGAAGAAAGATGATGTTGGTGCTAATTCATCACATTCATACCTCTGTCACTTTTGACATTCTGTCTTTGTTCATCGGGGTGTGGGCGTCACCACAAGAGGCACTCCCTTTCATTCTCAGAACTCAACAAGTCTCTGGCACTTCAGTTATGGTCATGGTGCACGGTTCCTTCAAAGAACTCCTGAAACCAAGGTACAGATCAACATTATAGAGCATGTTTAATCAATATTCCCAGTCATAGGTAGATTTGATAATCAGGACCTAAAAATTTGAATGTTTGAACTTGGGTAAATATGGTATTCAGCACTGCTTCACTCCCAATTATAGCGAGCTACGATACACAGAATTTGGCCTCAATGTTGTTAAAGGATAAGAGGAGAAATGTGTTTTAAGCATTCAAACACGTCAAGTTGTTGGTGTGTTGCAGTGTGTTTCCACCGATTGTCCCTCTGTATCCCCCTTTTGGCATTCTTTTAGGGATGTTGCTGCTTTAAGGCTTTTTTACTTTGAAAGGATAACATACTTTATTGATATGTCGTATTTTAGATACACAAATATTTTCCTTTGAAGTGCCGATGCAAAATGCACGTTAATTCAATCAGGGTGACATTTTCAATAAAGAGCAAAACATAGGATGGATCCATGTGCACTACTTGCATTTTGTTGGTGAAGGAATATTAGGAGTCAAAAGGGCAGCAGACTCAGTGTTTTCAATCCTTTCCTCCACCCACTGACCAATGCTTTTGCTCACGTTCTTGCCCACAGTAAGCTAGCCCTCCTCAAACGTCCGTGCCATGAAAACAGGTCTACGAGTTTTGTTTGTCTATGTACATTGATACTTGGAAAAACGTTCCAGATTTGGGCCAGTATCAACCCTAGACTAACTTCACTCGGCTGCTGCCCACGGTGGTTCATCCCTCTCACTCTTCCAATGTCCCACCAATCATCAAATGAAATATCCACTGCTCTCATGTCTCCCTTAACCACATCCAGCTACATGAGCCCTCTCAGTGGTCTTCGCCTTTTCCTCTCACCTAGCAGCTCCATCTCACCCTTAGGGGGTGGCAGTGGCTCAGTAGATAATGGGACTTGTTGCTGGTGACTGGTGGTTGGAGGGTTCACCCCTTGAGCCCTGCCAAGGTGCCCTTGAACAAGGCACCTAACCACCAACCAGCTGAAGGGCGCAATCCCCATGTAGACCTCCAGACCCCTCACTACTGCTTATCATGGCTGTACCATGTGAAATTGCATATGTGTACATGTACTCCAATGTGTGTATCTGAAAAGACCAGGGTGCAAATTGTGAATCTCCCTTTGGGGATAGAGTATATCTTCCTCTTTTTCCTCTCCTGCGTGCCGGTCCTAATATTGCAGACTGTGGAGTGGTGGGAACATGTGCACGTGTTGGTCGATCTGCTGTCGTAAGCGGGGCGTGTGCTGTGTCTGCAGGCCACGTGAAACTGGGCCGCGGCACACCTGATGATTTCCCACGGCACAGCCATACATCATGGCAGGTCTTGCTAGCATCTTGTAAACCTTTCCTTTCAGTCCAGCTGCCTTTCACATCTCACATAGCACTCTTGCCACTCTCCCTCGCCCATGCCACCCTGCTTGCACTCTATTCTTCAATTCTCTTGCACACGGTCCATTGCTCTGACTTTGCTCTGAAGCCAAGGTATTTAAGTCCTCCCGCCTCACTATCTAGTTCTTGCAACTTCACCTGTCCACCTGCCACACTCTCATTCATACACCTGTGCCCTGTCTCGCTCCTGTTGACTCTCATTCCCCTACTCTCAAGTGCAAACCTCCACCTGTCTCCTATCCTCACCATAGATAGCAACATCATCTGCAAACATCATTGTCCTTGGGGTCTCCTGCCTATCAGCATCTAGCAATCCGTCCAGAACCACAAACAAGAAGGTGCACAGGGCTAATGCTTGATGTAGCCCCACTCCAACCCATAATCCATCTGTCACTCCGACCACACACCTCACAACTTTCTCGTTATCCTCATACATTTCTTGCATCACCTGCACATACTAATCTGTCACTCCAGATTTCCTCATACAGTGCCACCGTTCCTCTCTTGGTACCCTCTGATACTCTTTCCGTACGTCCACAAAGACACAATGGATTTCCCTCTGACCTTCTATGTACTCCTTCATACTTCTTCTGGAAAGAGCAAATATAATGTCAGTGGTACTTTCTTGGAATGAAGTCATACTGTTGCTCACTAATTTTACCCTCCTTCCTCAACCAAGCTTCACCAACTCTCTCCAGCATCTTCATGGTGGGGCCCATCAGCTTTATGCCTACATAATTACTTCGATCCTGTACATCACCCTTGTTGTTCCTGCCCCCCTCTACAATGCAACACACAACACCCCTGGCCCACGCAACAGACGTCATCCCACTGTATGCAGGGCTGTACATAGGCTACTCTCTTCTATTATATTGATAAGTAACTTATCATATTGAAAAGTGACAAATGTTTAACAAATTATTTTTTGAATTGTATATTGTTGGGTAGCTCCTTTTGTATGTGTAGATAGTAAATTGGTAGTTTGTTAGTCCCTTCTTAGTGCTGTTGTGTACTGCAAAGTTCTTTAGTATCTTCCACCTTCTGTATCACCCTGAGCTGGTGGGGCCTTCAATTTCCTGAATCGCAAGATCAATGAATCAAAGTACCTTCACACCTACCTTTTTGCAAAGTCCGCTTTCAGAGTTCCTCTCTCTAACACCACATCTACACAGCACCTTCTTTTCCCCTCTGTTCCCCTCTCCAACATGGCCATTGAGGTCTACTCCAATGGTATATCTCTCCACTCTGTGGAACTTCATCAAAGTTACTCATGAAATCTTTAGTTCAAACATACAACCAATCTGTGGCGCGTACGCACTGACAACTTTCAACATAATTATCTCTGGATTCAAGCTCAGAAGCCTGTTGTAACTTTCCTCCCCTCGATTACTCTATTCACAAAGTATTCAAGATGACTCCTACCCTATTCCTCTTTCCATCTGCACCATAATAGAACGGTTTGCATTCCTCTCAAATGCTCCTGGCCTTTCTACTTTTCCATCTGGTCTTCTGAACGTACAAGATGTCTGTCTACCCTCCTCCTCTCTATTACATTATATCAGCTTGCACTCTCCCTTTACCAGTCGTTGTGCCCACAATTAGTGTTCCTACTCTCAATCCTTTTCTGTTGCTGCCACCAAACTCGGGAGATCTCCTCTCCTCCTCTGTGTTCGGCTAATAGTAACATTGTTTCCACTGGCACTCTGTTGGCCAACAGCAATGCAGCCCTCGAAGGATCCGTTATAGCTGCCATATCATATGTGATTTGTAATATTTATATGTGGCACATGTTTTTTCGTTAGATGCCACCACAAAGTATTTTGGTGTTCACAGGATGGTTCCAGAGCTTCATCATCTAGACTCACCATGGGTAAAATGTGAAGATTTAGAGGAGAGGAGAACCACGGAAGATGGATAGAGATTTGTGCGCGTGCATGAGTGCGTATGTGTGGCATGATGCCATTGCTGAGCTTGAGCTCCCTGGTAATTCAGCCATTCTCAGCAGGTTCTCTTTGGGGAAAAGCTAATATAGGATGTGTGTGTCTTTGTGGCTGCCGCATGCATGCATGTGTCTTTGTGTGTTCATCTGGCTTGTTTTTTTCTTTTTTTTTCTGTCAGATGAGTTCTGCTGACCTTGGCAAAAAATACCATTTCATTCCTGCAAATTCTCATCCTCTTTCTGTCTCTTTCTCTGTGTCCTCTCATCCAAATCCCTCCCCTGGACTATGACATTCTTTTGCCCTTTGTGGAAAAGATCCTAAATGATCCAGCAGATCCCAAGAATGGGCCCTCAGCAGTTTCACCCCTGTGATTTGACACCACATTGTGATTAAAACAGAGGATGCAAGTAGCAGACACAGGAATTCTTTCAAAAAGGAAGCACCTTGGGGTCATAAACTATGTGCATTGGTTGGACATTCTGGTTTGTATCGGACAAAATCAAACATAAGAAGCATGTTATGTTTGAGAAAACAGAAACTGTCCATTGTGTATTCTATAAATGAATGAACGTATCAGTAATAGCAGAGAAGTGCAAAGGAAGGAGTTGTTTTGGTCCTGAATTTGAAGTGCTGTGAGGTGACAGCAATAAAAGCCTCATTGTGTTACTGCCAGTATAACTTTGGGGAAAGCACCTGGCAAAACAATTCGGCTCAAATGACAATGTAATGCATTTTCTGATTGTGTTTAAGGTGAAAAGAATCCCTGCTGACTCTTATTTATTAGAGGCCTGCCGCACATATCCACTGTGATCCCATATTGTGAAAGGCACTTTTAGGGCAGAGACTGCTACTTGTGGTGGACTCAACAGCGGTTTTAACCATCGGTTGCAGAAACGACAAAAGTGGAAGACACAACAATGAGTCCATTGGGACAATCAAGCTTTCAGCGTACCAAAACTATGGACTGATTTGCAAGGAGGCTTGGTAGAGGCACCTTTGAGGTGGAATGAGGGAAATTTTGTCTCAAGGGGCCAATGTTTGTTTCCTCCAGATGGTTTCTGTGGTTGTATGTTTAACAATGGTGTGAATCACAGTTCAAACATTGTCTTGTGAATACAACAGCTCTTCTTATGCATCCCTACACCTGTCTCTGTCTCTCTCTCTATCCCTCTCTTCTTCCCCCTCTCTTTCAACCCTAACGGTCAAGGCAGTTGGTCGCCCACCTGCAGCCTGGCCTGCTCGAGGTTTCTTCCCTTTCATGGAAGTTTTTCCTCGCCACTGTTGCTAATGGGGGATAAGTTGGGTCTCTGTGTGTCCATCCCATAGACCTTGACTGTTTACATAATGAGGAGCACTACATGCTCCATTTTGTAAAACGCCTTGAGATAACTTCTGTTATGATTTGGCTCCATACAAATTAAATTGACTAGACTTGACTCGACTCTTGACCACTTAATGGGGGTAGTTTTTTCACCTCTTCCTCTACTGCAAAACGATAAGAATGCAAGATGAGCTCATGACTTCCTAAATCAGTTCTTACAGATTAAAGAGAAAATTTTAGGGAAAAAAGTAACTTAAAAAAATACCTATTGGGTATAATTCTGAATAAATATTGTTCAGTAGTTGGGATGAAAAATTGTAATTCAATTCTAATTCTTGATTTTAAATCCAGAATATTTTGTATTAATTTTCCTGTGCAATCATGTAATTTATGTAGCTGTCAAGCACATAGGGGAGAGACGTTAGTCATGGATAAGGACTTATATGGAAAAGGAGTAAAATGGATGAGCGTGTTTCAGAATTGATGAGCATGTTGCTGTTGCAATATTGCATTGTTGTACACTAACTCCTCCATGTTTTGTCTTCCTGTCTTCTCCAGGTAATATTCATATAGGTGCCTGTTCTCAACAAGACAGCCTGTGGATGCTGCTCTGAAATGGTAAGGTGATTCTCTGTCTGTCAGTGTAATTAATTTTGCTCCCCGGGGTTGAACAGCAGGCCTTGATATAGCTTCAATCCAATGAAGTTTTTAGTGACAGTGTGTGTTCTGAATACTGTACATTCAACCTGCGCTAAAGAATAACCACCAGCTATGCATTCCCTTATCCACCAACACACTGAAGAAAAAAGGACAAAACAACTCATTAATGTAAGTCTGTGCCAGCGCAAGTAGTCTTCATACCCTTTATAATATGGACCCCGTGGATAAGGAGGGGGCATTTTGAAGGCATTGAAGACACTTTTAGTTATCTTTTTTAGTTATCTTTTTGTCTTTTTTTCTCAGGTACGCTTTTCAATACAAGGCCCTCAGTTTTGTAAATCTGGGGAGCAGATTCATAGAATGTCAACTTTTAATGCATTGCAACCGTGCGTTTTTGGACAGGGGGTTGGGGAGGTCAATGCTCTGAAAAAATCCCTTTCACTCTGGATTTTTTAAAGCAGTACTTAGGACAGTGGAGCATAGTTGTGTGCCAGTTTGACTGAGCCTTGTACTGTATATCAACAAACAAAATATCTTGCAATGTCCCTTCACCTTTTACCTTTTTCCAGTTGAACTTCAAATTTGATGTTTTTGTTGATATTAAGGGTGTACTTCATTTATGTAAAAGATATGTGTAGAAATGGTACATGGTAGCAGATGATGAACAGAAAACATACATGACCTCTTTGAATATCACCATATTTAACTTAAACTGATTCTTATTTTTCTGACACATTTTCATAAATGTCAAAAATATTATTGCTAGTTATCAAGTGGCACCCTGGGATTCATTAGCTTTGGTGCATTGTCTGTCAATAGATGCATAAACTCTTTCAGCACCGAGGCAAAACGCATAACAAAAGTGCTAGCCTGAGTCAATCCAGCCTACAGGCTAATATCCAGAATCATTAAATCATTAAAGCTGCCTCCCCCCGCTCCTCCCAAACCCAGTCATTGTGCAGAACATAACAGCACCAACACAAGACTGTGCCAGCTACTGTTCAGCATCAGCAATGTGTGCTGGCAAAACGGACGGCACGCCACGCCAACGCACAAAGTGCTGCAAAGTGTGACGTTACCAATTATCAGAGAACCTTTTCAATATCTTTTTTTCCTCTTCCCTCTAATTTAACATCTAATCAAAGATGGGAGGGAAGCATGAGTTGGGTTTTTACGAGGATCTAGAAGGTAAAATTGCTAGAGGACTCTGGGGAGAGCAACAAAATCCACGCACATCTGTGTTATAACACTTCCATTACTGGTGTTGTAGTGATTGTAAAAATTACTTATGGTATCCACATCGTTTTCAACTCTTAAGGGGTCCTGGAAGATAAATGAAATGTTGATAATAGGGGACAGAATGGTGGTACCAATATTTTTTTAGGATATAATTTTGGTAAGCTGGTAGTCGGACCATAAATGCAACATTGACTTATCCATTAGAAATGTACTGTCTGATGAGCAAGTTGTGGTGACTTCATCAAAGTAGTATAGGGCATAAAAATCATCTGTAACTGCAGAAACTGATTACACATCAGATAATGTCAAAAATCATAGACACCACGCAGCTCCAAGCCTGAATAACCTAATGAACCGGGGACTAATTTCCAAATGTAAATGTCCTTATTATTCTTGTCACCTGCTCACTTGTAAATCAAGATCATTTTACGATACAGCTGAACTTTATTATTTAATCTTTTCTAACGACCTCAATAATTACACGATTAAAGAAAGCTCTGCTTGGTAACAGAATGCCATGAAATAGTCCTTTGGGATTTCTTTGAAGGTCATCGATCCTTTCTGAAGAGGCGCAGCAGTGTGTCTTACTGATTTTTGACTGCTTATCCCTCCTTCCTAACGATGAGCAATGGGGTTCGTCTACCTGTGAGCAGCTCAGACTAAACTCATCCCGTCACTCAGATGCATGGCAACATGATGCCCCCCTCCCCGGGCCCCCAGGGATACTAGTCTGTCTCTCTCATGGGGAGGTGCATTGTATTAATTTGCTGCGATGCATCCTATATTGGCTGTAAAACAAATAAACTTTGTCAATGTCCTTGCGTCGTATAGATTAAGTTCAGTCAAAAAATGGTGTCTCACAAATTCCAGTGAATACGACTGCTGTGCAAACTTTAAAGTCTCTCTTAAAGGCAAACACGCAAAGCCATGCAGTACACTTTATTTGCTTAGATTTTGCAGTATTAATGATGGATATTTTAGATGTAATCCTTGAATTTTTATGAGCATGACTTCAAAGCACAGAGCCTAAAGCTGTGAAGTTAGGCCTTTAATCCTTTTGGTACGCTTTCCCCTCCAAAATCTGCACTTCATTGTGGGGACAACAAATAGACAACGCAAACATTAAGGTCAAACAATAGGCTATTTGACCAATAATGAAAACAGTGGATTCAAATGAACACAAATGCAACAGTGCTTTGTAATGCCCAGGCCCAGGATACTGAATTGATATTTATTTTGCATGTGCATTGCATGGGCAGGTATAGTGTGTGTGTGTGTGTGTGTCTACACTCTCAAAACATCAGGGATATATTTTCATATCATGAAACTGGGGCATGCCATTGTGGTTTTCTCATCTCAAAATACTTTTAAAATAAAAACCAACGACTGTGTTGGGCTCGCAACAAAAATTGTCTATGTGCCCTTGACAATCAGTTACAGCTTTTCAACAGCATCTCACGCAGTTCACAATTGGACTCACTCTCTGCTGACTCATGGCACCCTGCCCCTCTTGGAGGGTGACCCTCAGGTCATTGAGGTTCAGGGGTTCAGAGCTCCAAGCCTGTGGTGTGACTCAGCAGATCTCACACTGTAGCTTTGGGAATCAGGTCTGGACAAAGTGCAGGCTATTCCATTCGAGGTACAGCAGTCTCACCTAATGATGTGACTTCCATCACCATATTGTCCGTGATGATGAAATTAGGCTTGGATTAATGTTGGTAATAAAGAATGTTATTCAGGTAGCATGGACTTGTCACTGTCCCATTCACAAAGAGCAGAGCAATTCTGTATGGACTAGACATACCTACCCACACTGCAACGCCACCACCAGTAAAAGCTTGTCCGGTGACAACAGTGGCTGATGCAAAGAGCTCACCTTGACGTCTCCAACACCACTGTTGCCCATCATTCCTGCTCAACAGGCATCCTCTTTCATGAGGGAACAGCGCTGAGTCCCACTAGTCCCTCGTCACGCATTCAGCGCAAATGCAGGACGATGACACCTGCGGCTGGTGTTGTGGTCAGGGAGCCTTACAGGTCGTCGAGCATGCAAATCACACAGATATAAACGGTTTCCAATGGTCTGAAGTGACACTCAGGTGCCTCTCGCCTCCCATATACTATATGTGCTTTGTGTTGAGTGGCAGTCGTCATTCGGTTCTGCAGGGCACTGCTCACAATGAAGTGGTCATCAGTGTGGCATGTGGTCGTCCACTTGTATGCCGTTATGTGAGTCTTCCAGTTTCTGTACCCTTGTCGCGACCTGGTGTAAACTACGAATTTTTTTTTGATCAGTTCATGGACCAAACACCTCTTGTGAACTCCTTGTAGGAGAACAGCATGTGGTACAAAAAGCACTGAGACATGCAACACTTTGGTAGGTGCATTCAGAGTTTCAGATCGTCACATTACTTAATTTGAACAGTGTATGTATGTGTAATATACAGTAGTTATGATAGAAATATGAGATACATATGTTTGAGCGTGTCTGTGTGTATGCTGTATGTGTGTATGTGTCTATACACATGATAGAAATATGAGATACAAAGGTTTGTGAGCACGTGCGTGCATGTGTGTGTTTGTTATGCTGAATATAGATAGACACTTGCATTCTACTGATCCTGACTCATCTAACCAATGCTTGTTTGATTATTCTTCAGGTTTGAGGTGTTTTGGTGTGATACCCATTTTGGTTTGGTGTGATATCAATTTTGTCTGTACAAATTTTACCAGCAGAAAATTAAGTACTGATCTGGGAAAGAATTTATACCAATTATCACTGATGTCTCATGGCTAATTATGAAACAATTACAGGAATAATTGCTTTATTTGAAAAGAATATCGAGTGGAAATTAGATGAGTGAGTGGTTTTTCCCCACCAGTGGCAGGCTGGAGTCGAAAGTCCTCTCTTTAGAAATTAAACATTGATTCGTAGCTGTCATGTGTTGCTCTTGGATTGTATATGTAATATGTTTAAAAGTTTTAACAACACAAACACTTTTTCTTGACCCACCCAAATTTGCCTGATAAATGCTCCATGAAACTTCAAAGTCTGCTTCCTCAGTCGGCTTGGTTTTCTTTCCGGCAAATACATTTAGAGCCCTTTTCAGTTTTTTCAGCTTTTCGCCAACTCACAGGGAAAAAAATGTGAGATTCTTTGCTAATTTGATTATTACTCTGGATCTCAACACGTCTACATCATCCCATCCAAGGAAGATTTTGCATCGAATTTTAGGGCTTTTGCTGTTCATTAGTTGGAGTTAAGCAGCTCATCCCTGTTCTTTTGATGGGAACAAATGCCTGTGGCTCATGTAAATTATTGATATTCTAGCAGAGGCAACAAGAAATTCACCACTGTCTGAAATGCAGTATTTAACATGCTGTTTGGTTACTTTTGACATTGTAAAACAATTCTGACAAAATGTGAAAAAACAAAAGAAGAGAGGTAAAGATTGTGTAAGATGCAGCCACTTGCAGATTGTCAGCATGATAGACAGAGAGAAATTCCATTGGTTACTACCTCAAAATTAAAGACTGAGCAGGCTGCAATGCAGCAAAATCTATCTCAGTTATTTTCTAATCTTAAGAAGAGGTGTAAAAGGATGGGAAGCTGTCCCTGTTTGTACATGTGCCCTTCAATGAAGCAGACTCACACTATATTGAAACAGTCAACCAAGTGCTTGCGGGCTCCATTGAATGATGCCACAGGCCAGATTTGGCCCGCGGGCCTTGGGTTTGACACCTGTGTTCGAAGGGATTAAAGAATCACTGTTTCCTTAGTGGGTTTATGGCATTGACATCCGCTCTGATCAGTCAGTGCAGTCACCATGCGGAGAATGTGATTATTGACCCAATCATCTCACGGCTTCACCAAAATTTACTGCTTGCTCTCTACAGTCTCCCTTTGCTGCTGCTGCTACTGCCCCGTTGCATCCTTAACACCTTTTAGCAGAGATCTATGCCATGCTGGGCCCAACATGAAGGATATTATATGTACATTACAGCTTGAACAGAAACTAAGCGCAAGCAAGTCGAGAACATTTTGGGATGCAATGACGACGTAACCAGTCAGCAGAGATATTTGCAGACTTCGTCACCCATCATACTTGCTGAAACCAACTTCTCAGATATCTATGGAGTATTTTTTATCTTTTTATTTCTTAGTTGGCATGTCACCCGGCTGCCATTTTTTCAGAGGGATTGACCAAGAGGAGTGCATCGTTTGTGTCTGCGTTTGTTACAATGGCATATTGATATTTTGCAGGCTATTTGTCACTGGTAATCTGTGAAATTATTTGCTGACTTCAAACAATCACAAACTCCCACCTTTCTCTGGGGAGCTGATGTTTATTCAGAGTCTGTGTGCTATTTTTGTTGCCACGGCAATGGCGGACAGTTTGGCTGCAAGTACTGCATGTGACATTTGATTGACAGTACATCGTAGCAGGAGACAGGGTGAGAAGTAATCTGAATATGCAACATGATAGGAATTATGTCTTATCTTCCAAAGCCACAGGATGTCCTCAAACGTGGTTGGAACACTTTTTAATCCCATGCTTCTTGACCATGTGTTCGCTTTGAGAAAGACCTCCATTGTTGACAATGCTCAAAGTCATCCAAACGCCCCAATTTTGCTGTATACAGTAATCATACTTATGAATAAAAACAATTCACACTTAAAGTGTAAAATAATGGCGTGAGGAATATATTTTTCTCATGTGACAGATTGTTGGTTGGCACCGGGGCATGATTCTTGAAACATACTTTAAAGAAAAATGTGGCAGATTAAGGTTTTTATTTACACGCTTGCATTTGGTTCCATGAATGTTGTTTGATGTTTATTGAGGATCTGTCCCTGTGCATTCATTACAACTGCTACTGTATGTATGTGAGGTTTGTATGGATTTCATATATGGATGGAAGATGGTCATATGAATATTTACCACTAAACACTCTGCTCACTACTTAGTGGGTCACAACCTCCTAGCTCACCATCTGACACTGGGCCTATGTTTACCACCATAAAAATCTGACAATTGTAGTAGTCAAATCAGACCCGTTAACACATACTTCAGAAATGCGGTAATTCCAAATCCTGCTTTACAAATTTCAATCCATCTTTTGTTGTTTTTGCTTATGTACGTAGTTAGTTACATAAAGCTCAAACTAGGCATAATGGTCTTGCTTCACAAATGGCTATTTTTTCTCCATTTTCAGCCGTTGCATGTTGTAGTCCTGAGTAGTAATGATGACTCTGCCATCTCCCTCTTCTACAACTTTTCTTTTCCTCGTGCGTAGACAGTTATTACCTGATAAAGCACATCAGATTTTACAGTTTACATTGTCACTCGTATTATCTGATAAATCTTCAGATAACCAATCACATTATAGTGTGTGCAAGAGGGCTCACAGTGACAGATGACTGATGGATGAACACTTTCACTCATCATTAAATATTTCTCAGCTCAGGTGAAGGATTGTGAGGGCATGCATGTACTGGATCACAATTTGGCTTACCAAGCCTGTCAGTGCCCTGCCTGTAGGGACTACATGCTCAAAGTGGGAGGGATGCGGAGTATTTCATGGAGCGCTCATGAAGCGTTTACCGGCACACATATCGGTATCGGCTGTTATCGGTATCGGTAAATCGAGAGTTGGACAATTTCGGCATATCGGTTATCGGCAAAAAAAGCCAATATCGGGCATCCCTAGTGCATATGCATACCTGGACCTGTCTTTTTGTCTTTGTCACTTCGTGTCACCTGGGTCATGTCATAAACCTCTGGAAATAGTAACGGTCTCACCCAAAACAGGGATGCAGAATCTTCTGGGAATCTTTCAGAATGTCAGTGTCTATGAAAATCAAGTTAACCACAAGTAAACTGTACACCCTCCAAAAAAAGAGACATGAGGAGGTATTTCATGTGGTGGACAGTCAAGTTCTTAAATTTGTGCCCAAAGCCAGCACGAGAGAGGCCAAGTTCTCCCGGACAGCTCTGCCTGACGCTCTCGGGGTCCTTAAGTCATATGACAAAACCATAAAATTGTCAGCTGGCATCACAGAAAAAAAACAGGCAACTCTCAGAAAGGAAGCATAGCAGAGACACTCAGTGGAACTCACAGGGATGTGAGAGAGACGATGTGGTGGAAGGAAGTATCTGGTTTGATGTCTCTGTCTTGCTGTGACGTTTCGGACGGAGTGTTGCCATGCTTTATTGTCCATTTAATCGGTGCGGGTGTGAATGAGACAGCAAAGACAGCATCCATAATGTGCTGCTCTGTCGCTCAAATCTGTTCCTCGGTGAAATGCGATGGATTAATTTCTCAATGTGCCATTTGAATAAAGAGATTATCCTATTATTTCGTTGATGCAGATCAACAGAGTGGTTTCCTTTGGACGGCTCAAGGCGTGGAACCAGAGCCCATGGAGCAGTTAGCAATCATGGCTAACTAGGGAGTTCCTCAGGCACTGTAGGGCATATGAGAACGTCGGTCCTCACGGATAAGCGGGAGGTTTGGTGGGGGAATGGTGGTGATGGTGGTGGGGGGGAGTAGCAGGAAAGAGTAATGGCGGTAGGTAATGAGGTAAAGAGGTAATAGCATAATTTCCCGCAAGACGCAAGGTTAAATGATGATATTTAAACTATTTTGACTACTTGTTTTTAGTTTTCACCAAGCAATACTCCGATTGGCTGTACCAGATAATGTTATTTTCAAGCAAAGATCTTGTTTCTTGTGTTATTCTATAGTATTCTAGTCAATACTAGATTCCAGATTCTAGTAAATACCACAATTCCAGATAATTTTAAAGGTTCATTTTTCTGACTTTTTAAAAAATCTTTTAGGCTGTTTGAGTTTATCAAAGCTCAGGATTTGCCTTTATATTTGTAAGCAATTGAGTGAACGTATCAAATTTTCGCAAATTTTGAGCTGAAAATGTCCTGTTATATTGATCAGTAACTTATCTATCTTCTATAACATTGACATGTAACTTACCATTTTGATAAGTGACAATATGTTGATAAGTAATAATGTTGTATGTTGTAAGTTGTATCTTGTTAGTTCAGTGGTTCCGTAGTATGTGTAAATTGTGTATTGTTAGTTAGTCCTTTCTTGCAGCTTATTATATACTGCATAGTTTTTAGTCGATACCTTCCTACTTATCTACCTATCAGTAAACATCCACTGCACTGACCAAGGTTACTCGAATAACACGCAGGGGCCACATAGGCTGCACAGCCGACTTCATCAACCCGGAGTCATCACTCTGTGTCTCATTTCCCATTGTATTGATGCCTCTAAGTGAGCCTCTCAAGTGCCTGAAGGGAGAGGAAGCTTTATAGATCTCTGTCAGGCTGTTGGGACACACCCGACAAGTGGGTTTGTACTGTAATTTCATGGTCCCCTTTTCCTGTTAGTGCTTAAACCTTTCACAGTTGGCTGTATATTCAGCAAGCATTGGACTCATAATGTCACACTGTCATGGTATATATTGTGAGATTCATTTGAGAGGGAGAAACACCCCGGGGAGTGAGAACAACACTTTGTGATGCCAGGAGTCACTCATTTAAACTCCATGCGACCATCAAACCTTCACATTTACTGTAAATTTGAAACTTAACATTGATTAGTTCATTGGAAATCAGATATTATTGAGGCAACTTAACTTCTGTGATAATATGTCACGTCATGTAATGGCACAACATGTACTGTATATGTTCCTTTCGCTGACATTTTATGGGAAGGAAAATTGCTACATTGCTTTTTAAGTAATAGTTTTATAGAGTTAAATCTGTTGCCACTCAGTTGTAGATATGATCTGCTGTCACGTCACCATGAAAGAGTTGTATCAACATTATGTACAGGTGCTGAACATATGCTCGTACCACTATAAGTAAATGAGTTTTTACATCATTGAAGCTGTACCTTGACCTTGACAAACGACTAATCAACATGTTTGTTTTGATACTGCCATGTCCAACTTGAATATATTTGCTGCATTTTGATAATTAGCCCCAAAACTGGACTCAAATTCCAAATGTTGCACAGTATGAGTCACTCCCTTTTTTAGATTGTTTTTCTCTATAGCGGTGTTGATTGTATTTTTCCCCTTTTAATTACCTGCATTTAAGCAGTAATCACAAGCACAGGTGTTGCATCACTTTAAACAGGAGTAGAGCAAATATATCCTCGCACAGTCAATAACTCCAATTGACCATGTGGGTCTTTTCATTCACGACCAGAGATAAGATGGCAGTGGGGATGTCTTGACGTTGCAGTGGTTGTACCCAGCTGGGTAAATAATGCAGGTGATGAAAGAAGGGTTGATGGAGAAGTGCTCAAACAGAGAGGCAGCTCTGTAAAGTGCAGGCAGATGGAGCTGCAGCAATTAGCTGGCAAACCTCTCCATGGCTATAGGGAGCTGACCGTTGGCCTAATCCAGTTACAACTGGCAGAGGCATGTCTTTTTTCTTTTTTTTGGTTTGTGTTTTTCTTCAAGTATGACTGTGATTAACATCAGCAATTACCTGTTGAAATTGTATTTCATTTCTTCCCCGCAACAGAAGTCAACAGCCAACGGGCTCAGATAAACTCAGCAACAAAGCGTAATGTTGCATCGTTTTTCTGCCTATATCTCTGGAGACAACAAAAGAAGTCATAATGGCCTAAGTCAAAGCCACAACACTACTCAAGCGCACAACGATAAATGCAAATAGGCATTGCATTATTTTGCAGCACATGAAAGTGCACACAATTCTCATCTGGCACTCGATGTCTAATATATTTCAAAATGCATTTTGCAGAAATATTCTACTGGGTGTCTGTGAGTAATCCTATATTTTTGGAAACTGCCGTGGTTAAATCTTGTTTCATTCACTCTTTGAGTCACTGCGTGGCATATTAAGAAACACCTGCTGCTAGATTGTTGTGTTGTGCTGATGATTATACAAGCAGATATACAAGCCCATACATTTTCTCTTTGGATGGACTGAACATGCTCCCCAGTTGCTCTACAACAATGCAGGCTGGCTTGAAATTCCAAATCAATGACATGTACATCCCTGAATCCTTTGGAGGTCAGCTTAAAGTAGCAATTCTTGCAAAGATGCTGAGTTTGATGCAAGAAGAACCAAACCTCCTGCTTTTTTGGAGATGCAGTGTGGTGCATCCAAATTCTAATCAGCTGTGACAGTTCAAAATGCCAAGCTGAAGAAACGAAAAATGAACAAACTTTCACCAGCATTTAGTACAGTATGTATGACAGTACGTATGACAGAAAATAATCTGAGATCAAAAAAGTTTGTTGGAAATACAGTTAGCTCAGAAATTTTACTTTGAAATTCCCCTTTGAAATCTCCCCCAGTAGATTAATTGGTCAATAAAGTCCCCACCTGCTTGCTTATTCTGCTCACCGAAGTGACACTACATGCATAAAAGTTCTGAAATAAGATCTGTGTACTTTTGCTGCGCGGTTGTCTGCACTTTTTCAATACTAATAGGCTAACCCAACAAAACCTTGTGAATTGTTGTTTCCCTACCTAAAGGTTGAGAAGGTGGGCGAGACGGGTGAAATATGCACATGAACGTGAATGTCACTCTGATGGACACTAATTGCAATGACATTCAGGGCAGCATTTGATGTTGGTGTCAGCGATAACTACTACAGAGCCCATTTGGTCCTGAATTACCATTTATGCCGTCATAAAAAGTCACATTTGTCATAGAATTGATACTGGGATGACTGTGTGTGGTGCTTTGAGCTTTTTCTTTTTTCTATCTTTTCTTTTTTCAGCCTTTGTATCGCAAACAAGGACATTCCCAGTGATTAGTGACATAAAGCCTTAATTACCTGTAAGTTTTATTGATTTCTCAAAACGGCATTGCAATTCATGGTTGGAATTGAACAAACAAGGACAAACATAGAGGACAAGTTTTGAATAAGCATTTGCAACAGTGTTGGTTACAATTTTTCCATTCAAATTTTCCAAATGAATCTCCCACGTGGTTCATTTCAGATTCTCAAGCTGCGTTTTAAGCCTGGGCGCCCCTCTGTGCTCTGGCACACGTGCATCTGCAGTGTCAGCTTGAGTGAAAACATCCATATCAGCTTCTCAATATGCGACAAAACACATAATCTGCACATCACAAACACAATAAAAGAAAGCTGGCACGATGGCAGCATTCCCAGTCGCTTTTCTTCTGCGTCTGTTTTTGCCATGGTTGAGTGAGGCAGCATTAGGCTTTCAGTTGTGTCGTGAATCAAGCTCGATCTTCTTCCCTGTGTTCTCTCAC
>OMPJ01010445.1:0-10296 GCA_900312935.1 Carapus acus
TTTATTTTATTTTATTTTATTTTATTTTATTTTATTTTATTTTATTTTATTCTATTTTATTTTATTTTATTTTATTTTATTTTATTTTATTTTATTTTATTTTATTTTATTTTATTTCGTTTTATTTTATTTTATTTTATTTTATTTTATTTTATTTTATTTCGTTTTATTTTATTTTATTTTATTTGTTTAGAAAAGGCAATCCTCTGCTGGTAACTCCTCATTCAAAGTTTATGTGACATCTCCATCAAACCTTTTAAATGCTTCCATCGGTCAAATTATCATGTCTAAGTTTAATTTCAGGAGCTATTTTCATTTTGTCAAGGCAAGTGTCTCACTTGCATTGTGCAACATTGCACATACAGACTAACAGCAAAACAACAACACTAAGTGAACACACACAGAAATGGTGCCAATTCTCGACATTTACATTTCAAATCTCCTCATTTAACTAACGCACACAATTGTAGTTATAAATGTGAAACATTACCACGTGACATCTTGCACACATTCCGCTGTGCATCAGTCATCCACAGCCATCAAGAAAAACTCACAGGTGTGAGAAATAGCGTAGACACCACGTTCAGTGCCTCTCTCGCCCCGTCCGCACAAGAGTCGCGCCACCATCACCACTTTCATTTTACGCCGACGGAGGACAGTGTGTGTGTGGGCATGCGAGTGCATTTTAGAACAATATTGCAGCTGTCAGGACTGCTTTGACACCGACCACGCAGATGTAGACACACACACACACACACACACACACATTCAGTGACCTCGGTGCTGCTTGATTGGATTAATCAGGACTTTCAGCAACTCTCCACTGCTTTCCCCCTCGTGGAGTTAATTGCATTAGAGCAATAGTGTGGAGCCAAGTTTGATGTCCTCCCTCAGTTCTTGCGCACAGAAACAAGATAGAAGGAGGAAGGAACTGAGTGTTTGTGTGTGTGTGGGCGCTAAGTGGGGGAGAGATGAAAAGAAGAGATGATGTTTTATGTGTCAAGAAGAGGAGGAGGAAAACGGTCCCCTCCAAGCGTGGTGTTTTACAGGTGGCGTAACACAGCTTCCACTCCAATCCAAAAGCAGACCTTGATGCGTTTTCATCATTTGCATGCTTTTGGGTGAGTTCAGCATTTAGTCGAGCAAAGATTTAAAACAGTGGGAGCAGAAAATCTTCGATGTGCCGCCCTTTCTTGTTTTCCACGTTCACATTTGTGGATCGTCTGCTATGGAGGCAATTCAAAAATCAAATAATACTAAAATTGCACAACCATAGTCCGGACGGCAGCTCCTGAAAGTGGCTTTTCTCTCTCTCTCTCTTTTTCTCTATCTCTCCCCTTTTCTTCCTCCCCCTGCTGTTTTACCCTTCGCATGAACATCGTTCTTTTCTAAATGCTTCAATTCTTGTGCCCTCGGATACAATCTGAGAGCAGACGACAACAAATGCATCAGTGAGGGGCACAGTGGGTGTGTGCGGCAAGATGCGCGCGCAGCAAAAAGAGAGAGGAAGGTTACGGTCATTCATGCTGAATGCACAAAGACATCTCACCCAAATCCGCAGCTTTGGGCTATTGTTACATAGTGTTCGGCTCTCGCCACCCCCACATCGAAAAACACGTTTCAGTAAACAAGCTTGGGGAGGCTGGATCTACGTTAGTTTGCACTCAAACGGACTCTGCACCTACAGCTTCTCACGATTGTTAAGTAAACGAGTAGAAAACGTGTATTTGTCGAACACTGCAAATAAGGCAGGTTCATGTGACCTGAATTAATCAATGTGATGTACTGCAACCTATGTAGCAAGTGCTTGTTGGATGGGGAGGTGGGGGCACTAGATAGATAGATAGATAGATGGATAGATGGATAGATGGATGGATGGATAGATAGATAGATAGATAGATAGATAGATAGATAGATAGATAGATAGATAGATAGAATACAAGAGTACAAAGGTTTGAGATAAAGACAAGACCCAGCAATTCATTTTTGTCTTCTGTAGTGGATATATGTTTTTGGTCCGTGTCTCTGAAGCCATACATGCCACCATGTTGATTCCTATTGGCCTTTATAAAGGGCATCCCAGGCTTTTCAATGACGTGATATGTGTGGGGGTGGAGTTTTGACAGAATTTTCTTCCTAGTTAGGGTTAGGGTTCCTGAGAGAGAGTAAAAGCTCTCTCTCAGGAATATTCCTTGCCCCAAAAACTAGGGTTCAAGAGAGCTGAGTTGTAAATATGCAACCCTAAAGGTTGTCAGAGTCCAGAGGTAAATTTACAACTCTAAATGTGTTTATATGTTCTTATTTGCCTTAATAGAGTCCCATCTAGGACGTTGCTCCAATGGTTTTTATGATACCATTTTTTTGGTAATAAAAACTAAACAAACCAAAACAAAACATGTTTTGACATGTTTTATTGTAGTAATGTTTTTTCAACCAAAAGCCCTTTGTGGTGGAAAAAATGAAATCAACAAACTTTGTTTCTCTGGGTCTCAGCAGGATATATTGACAAGTAATCCTATTATGACAACAATGATAACAATCCTGTAGAAGTATGTACTGCACTGAGGATGATAATGTAGTATTACAAATCCTGTCATAGGGAATAATGTTCATCAATTCAATAGATTTGATCGGACTGAAGAATAGATGACCATCATTGTTGTTGGAAGCAGGCAGGGGCAGCTGCTTGTGTTCTACAGCATTGTGCAACGTAAGTTTTGTTGCCTTTGCTCCTTCAGCAACCAGCTCGCTGAAGGTGTAAATTAAGGGAACAACCTAATTGTCACCGTGGGTTCCAGACCTGCAGTCTTAAATCCCGCTAATGAATGCAGAGTGTTCCCCAAGGCCAAAGTAAGAGGACAGCACGGCAGCATCCAGGACACCAAATGTGGGCTGTTTAGTTTAGTAACTGGGAAAATACTTCATCTGACAGGTGGAGGGCCTGACAGAATTCCGATGGTGCCTCAGTTTCCTCTGCTGCTGATTTCGGGGTGAAAATATTCTGCGATACAGCCTGCAAAACCGACAATATCAGATGATCCAGCTGGGCAAAAATATAACCTCGTCCGCGAGTCTGTGTTTGGCTAGCTCGCTTTTCTGTTTGTGAACCGCCCACTCTTCCCTCTCCTCCATCCCAAAAGCCGGCATAGATTTTCAACTTTGATATGAAATGGTTGCTCCGTACTGTGTAGTGTTGACTCCCATTTGACGTGTCGCGCTCCAAATGGCGCACGGTGAGGGAGCGCAGCTGCTGTCTCTCTGCTTATCCAGGCAGGGTCGCCTGTCCTCTCTGCCGGGGCCTCTTGTCAGATCGCTTTGATTTATCCAAGATGTGGAGGCTAAAGAGGGGACTTAAACGGTAGAAAAGTGCCGCGTTAAGGCCATTTGCTCTAACTGAAAGGTGTCTGCGCCCACGCTGCCTGGCTGCAAAAGCCAATAACCGGGCAGACGATCAACAATTTTCTGGCTCTCTGGGAATTAATGATTGTCACATGTCCAAAGCCCTTGGTGTTGACTCATGTGGTGTTGTGGCTGTGGCGGCCATCCGCAGCGTTTAGTGTGTATGATACACTGACTGCCCTCTCCGCACGAAAAGAATTGTTAGCGTAACACTGAAAACTCCTCGGCAACAAAACACTACATCTTGACATCAGTTCACTTAATACTGTATGTTGACAGTCCGTCTGGGATAAATCGACACTCAAAATGGGTGCTTGATTATACCGACTCATACATGGCTACGCATTGTACTCCACATAATATGTACACGATGTACACACGAGGTACTTATCAGCTTAACGTTGCCAGTGGCAATGTTACTGTACTGCAACCATGGTGGTGGAGAGAGAGAAAAAGCAGCACGTATGACACACAACGGGGCACAAAGACACACATATAGCTTGTAAGCTCCTCCACAAATGGTTGCACTTGAGGACAGAATTAGATGCAAATAATTTGATAAAGACTATTCAAATGTCCTCTCTCTGACTAACACAAAGGCAGCAAACTACAGAGGTAGCACTGTTAGTGCTACTGGTACAAGTAGGAGTAGAACTAGGAGAAGTACCACCACTATTACAAATACCAATACTAATTCTGAGAAAAGAAGTATCATAGTGGGGGAAATTCTTGGCTACAAAATGTTCAGAAGCTGGATGGACGGACACTGAGAATAGCGTGCGTGTGTCACATGTACAGCTTGCTACGTACAGAGCGTCCTGACAGTTACATCACACGCAAAGCCCGTGTTGTATGGTGGACCAGCTGGTTTAAGCCAGCGCTCTTTGGCTCTGTGTGTGTGTGTGTGCATATGTGTGGCTACAGCCCTTGGGACAGGTACATTCTTTGCCTGAGGCTGCTGGTGCATGCCCTCTCCCTCTCTCTCTCTCTCTTCCTCCCTCACTCCATCTTTCTCTTTCTCACCCTCCCTCCCTCTCTCGCTCTCATCTGGCATTGGCAGTTGCAGCGTAAGTGGCATCCATCCTTTCTGCCCTGGGCTCACACATGCTGAGCAGCAGGGACAGAGTCGTCCGCTGGATGCGGCCGGTGCTGGCAGGACCTATTTTGGGCAGTGGTCTGCAAAGCGCACTGGAGGAATGCCAGAGGGAAGACTGAGAGAGGGCAGGTGACACCGGAACCATGGAGGGCGGGAGTGATGGAGGGATTGAATGGGTGGCAGAGGACTTTCTTAATCTTTCAGATGATGCTATTTCTCATCAAGTAGGAGACTCCCTGTGCAGCTCAAGGGCACTTCAACAGGCTGACAGCTTTACGGGTTCAAAGCCGCAGACCCCAGCGCCCCTTTGATAACCGAGGGGCAGATTTCACTCAGATACAGTTTTGATCCATCCACTCCTCTTTTCATTTTTTGTCCCTTTCTTCTCGTCCTCTTGCGTCTGTCCCCGCAGTCATTTCGCTGAGCTCCGACACGTGCAGCCGGCAAGCCTATTAGTTCTGCTGCTCAACTTCAGCTGCATTTTTCTTGTTAGAGGCTCGTTCAGCCTTCCATTCAGCCAAATGCTTGGTTTCAATAATAAACGAGCACACACACACACACGCGCATGATGATGACTGATTTCACGGTGGCCACTCAATTCAGTCTTTCGGCCTTGATTCGTATAACCAAGAAACCCATACAATGGTACTTTTGTACCAATAAACCTCCCGATAGGCGATTCAGAGATTGGGCAGACTATCATAAATTAGAGAATTTATATGTTTCATAGCAATATTGTTGTTGCTGTTCCCTTCTGTGTGCTCACTTTACAGGTTGCCAGGGGAGATCGCCTGCTTCCATCTGCTCCTTTTCGTATCTTCGACTGACAGATCAACCACTTGCATGTCCTCTCTCACCCCATCAAGGAACCCTCTCCACAGTTGTCCTCTTTCCCTCCCTCCCGGAAGCTCCATCTCCAGCAGCCTTTGTCCAACATGGCCACTATCTTTCCTCTGCACGTGTCCGAACGATTTCAATCTTGCCTCTCTGACCGTACATCCAAACAGCTCCACGGTAGCCTGAGTATCTTCATCTCTAGTGTCACATGGCTCATCAGATCACATGGACACACAGCCTGTCCTCACATTGCGTCCTTGCTCGTCTCTATCCAGGGGCTCTCTTCTCACTATGAGAGACTTTCAAATGAAACAGTCATGAAAAGCGAGGGCAGAGGAGGAGTGGATGTGTGCGTGCCGGGGCGAGTGGGTGTGCGTGTTTGTTTGTGTGTGAGGGAAGACACGGCCTTCATGCCCAGTTTTATTCTTATTTATTTCTTTTTCTCTGTCAGGGGTTGCTTTTTTGTTTACGTTGGCGGAAGATCGACTCGTGTGATTTTTACGGTTGTGCTGGCTGACAGTAAACAACACTGGCAGCGGGAAGACAGGAGGAGACAGAGTGTGTGTTAGCGCAGCTGACACACTCCGCGACGTGACCGTGTACGCTTATTGCCTGGCTTCTGCCGCACCTCAAAACACCACTCACAAATCCCAACTGCAGATTGTTAACAGAGGAATTTCACCTGGGTTTTCTGACATATATCTGAGCTGTGCAATCGCATTCTGGGGAATCAATGTACAACAGATACCAGGTGACTCTGGGTGTGCTTTGATTGATGTAATGGACACCATGTTGTCATGATTATCATGTGTGCCATTTGCCATCGCTATCATCATTAAAATAGTCATAAGCAACATGATCACTGCATGCGAACATATTAGGAAAAAAAATTGGCATGAAGTTTTTCATAATTTTCTTTGGCTTTCTCATGAGATATTTTAATCAGAACTTTTACTTACTTTATGTATTCTCATGGTATTGTAGCAACATGACATTTGCACTTGCTTTCTGTGTGTCTGACTCAATTAGCTTATGGTAGAAAACTGATCCAAACAATTATTTTGTTGATGTGAGTGATGCCAGTGGTATCTTTGGTGTGTTCTCTTAAAAGCTATTAAATCTTATCATTAATTATAGAATTTTCACGCAACATCTCTAATTAATGTCTTTAGTGCTTCCAAGCCTTCCCTTAAAAAAGATCTGGGCAAGATTGTTGGCACGATCCAGCGCTCTTTTTTCGATGGTGAGGACTCAAGAGAGCTGCAGAAAAAGCGCGACAGAAACAATGGCACCAGTGGAGCAACGTCTTATAGTTAAGTTACGTCTTCCGTCCTTGGAAAGGCTAATAATACCAAGTGTCCCGAGAACGTCTTCCTCTTTGATTATGTGGCAGACGCATCGTCTCAAAAAGGACATCCTGTTTGTACAGTGACAAAAAAGCACCTCGCCGTAAACAATTCTGTCTTCTCACTGCTACTCTTCCTTTGAGACTGAAACTTTTTGCCAAAAGGCCTAAATTGGCAGCAAAGACTTCTGTACTCTGCAGGAGCGAATTGCTGAGTGATTTTAATTTTTTTGCTGGGATTTTTAATGATTTCCCAAAACGCCTCTCAGCCACTCCTGAAGCGCCAACGGCTCAGCTGGAGAGCTAGAAAAATCTCTGGGGAAATCTATGAGCTCTAATGGCCGCCAGAGCCATCATCCAGTGATAACGGAACGCTTTAACCTCATAAGTCATGCAGAGTCAGTGATTGATGCACACCAGACTCCAGACAACCACACCACTAGTATGAGTATGCAATAATTTCAAACTGGCTTTGTGCAGCTACAGTTGTGCTCTGCTACTGAGAGGTGAGAGACGTCAACGTGCAAGAGTGATGTGGCGACACTGAAAGGGCAACAAGACTCCTACCAGCAGAAAACATGATGCAGATGAATTTGTCTGCAAAAAGCTGGATGGGGTTCAGTATTTGTGTCTTGGCTTTGTAAGGTACGAGGACATCAAACTACCTACATGTGGATTTTTTTGTTGTTGCGTGCGTGTTTGTTTTGTTATTCTATTCATTCACAACATTTGTGCAGGCTTTAGGCTGTTCCTCAGCCTCACAGGCAGGTTCTCTCTCCATCAAAGGAAAATGCTTCATACCCATAATGAACCCGTAATGAATGGATGGATGAACAGCGTTGCATCATTAATTTTACTTTAACAGACATATAATCAGTGCACCTGGTAATGAAGCTGATCTCAGACCACACATCTGCTAATGGAATCAAATTAATTCACAACGCTGATGGTAGTATGGGAAAAAAAAGAAAAAGAAAGAAAGGAGCAGTGTCGACTGGTGCGTCTCTGTGAACTTGATCCTGCATTCCCCTGATTTACTTAGGCACTGTTTGACAACAAAGTCAAAGAGGAACTTCAAAAAATCATTAAAAGCTGACTGGAGTACCTCAAAAGGTGAATTTATTCGCTAATTTTCCTGAATCACCATCTAATGACTAGAAATGTGCTACTTACAGTAAGACAGACGGTGACATTTTCAGTGGAGTTTTTGTAGTGTGTAAGTGTGTGTGTGTATGTGCTGAAAAAGGTGATGCAACAGCCACCTGCAGATCAGAGACTTGCATACCCAATACACAATCAGAGCAATAAGTTCATGGGAAGATGAGCAGTGTGACTTTGCGTTTGGTACCTGTTGTAGATGTCGTCGTCCTCTCCTCCCCAGCCCCAGTACTCGTTGGGGAAGCCATTGATCTTCAGGAACTGTTTTTTACTCAGGCCTGAGACGCCTCCGAAGTAGCCAGCGTAGGGGAGCCTGCAGAGGTGGGGGTAGAGGTGGCGGGGGTTGATAATGACCACAGTTACTGACATGCTCAGACACGTGCACGCACGCTTCCCTCACAATCCTCCGTAACGCTCAGCAACGCTCCCAATTAGTCTGCCAGTTTTAGGAACGAATAACCCGAGGGGAGGCATGTGTGAGGCGGTGAGGAAGGCGAAGAGGAAGGCAAAGGGAAGGAGGCAGAGGAGGCGGTGATGCAGTGTGAGGCTGTAGATCAAAGGAGAGCGCAGGCACCTGTGGCTCGGCGATAACATTTACCTTCACAGCCCAGAGACACGGAGACAAGGTGAGACCCCGAGAATAACAATGTCATTCCTCTATGTGAAATAATGCAGAGAAAAGGGAGGACGGGAGGGCTACTGTGTGTGCGTGTGTGCGTGTGTGCGTGTGTAACCTGGATGGAGAAAGTGAGTAATGCGTGTTTTCTCTCCTCCCCCGCCCCAAAAGTTAAGAGGCCAGTGGATCAGGAAGGTGGCATCAGCTTGGAGGCTTGACAGGTGCCCAGAGAGGTGTGTGTGTGCGTGTGTGGGAGTGTGTGCAAGCAAGTATTGTGTCAGTTCCTTGTGACAGGTGACACTAATGAGACCATAGGTGACCTGTGTAGGATTTTTTCCCCTGTTTGTGTGTGTTTGTGTGTGTGAGTGAGTGTGTGTGCGCATGCCCTTATTTGAAACGACATAGTGATAAACTATTAAGAAAAAGGCAGGGATGTTGGGAGTAAAATAATATAACACAACCTAAACAACACAACCTGAGCACACAATAACAACTGTGAGGGGGCCGACAGTTGCTGGCTGAGTTTGGCGGGTTTGCGATGTTTCTGCCGCATGTAGACTTAATGTGATACTTCATCAATATGGTGACATTCCATGAAACGCCTCCGTGCTATGGTCTGTTCCTGGTATCACAACGGAGGGAGAAGCATATACTGTACATTTGTGCTACTTGTTTTTCAGGCGTTTGTTCCGAGCAGTGACACACAGACTATGACACTGTGGCTGTATTTTTATTAGTTTTGTTATCAGTTCCCTTAATGGAGTGACAGTATGCTCTTCATCCAATCCATATTATGTTACGTGTACATTAACTGAGCTGTAAACCAAAGTGATGTTTACGAGTCGCAGTCATGTAGGTGAAGATATGAAACTGCGGCTAAATGAGAAACAGTAAAATTGTTATGTTCCATTTAGAAGTCATGCCATGCATCACTTCTGTCCGGTGGGCCGACACCTTCAACTTTGCTGCATGGGCTTTGCAGCCATTTCTCACCAAATCCTTTCACATTAACAGGCTACGTTGTGACTATTTCACGGTCAAACATTGAGTCGTTTCATGTCCCAAAGCTTGTTAGCGAAGAGTGGATAATGTAATTCCACTAAAAGGTGAAAATTGGACACAGTAACAGTCTGGTTAGATGAAGTGTGCAGATCCATACAAATAGTTCATTATAAGGTGGCCAAAGGTTCCCATTTACCCAGTTACACAACTTCATGCAGTATGAACCAATATGAAAATTCAACATTAAATTACTTTCTTGATAATATCCAGTGTTAGTATGTTGGCCTCAGTTCTACACAGCATTGCCACTTCACATCAAAATGCCACTGACTACTACAGAGAAAATACACCCAAATCATTCCAAGTGACAATCTGTTGAATTCCGTTTATGGAAATTGCCATCTTAATCTGAATGCTGGATGTCTTATGATGATTAGATGATGGTTAGACAGCAGAAATGTGGCGTGCAGTATCAAGATTAAGGCAGCATCTGAATCTTCACTCATCACCCGTTGTCAGCATCGTTAGCTGCAGCCCTGCTCCCCACTTGCTTTCCTATCTGTTGCCAGACTGAATCGGCTTATTGAGCAGCGTTTCTGCAGAACGGCATGATTTCAGTGGGATAACTCTTGCTGACAGCCTCTGGGTCACGCTCAGGCTGTTACTCAACACTTCTGCCGCTTTTAGGAAATTGAGGGCAGGTGTGGCGTCATTAATGGAAACGAAGTCTACATTATCAAAGAGCCCGGGGTGCTGGAACAGAGGTCAGGGGGTCTGCCTCCGTGGGAGGTCATGTTTTTGACAACGTGTGTGTGTGTGTGTGTGTGTGTGTGTGTGTGTTAC
>OMPJ01010446.1:0-25863 GCA_900312935.1 Carapus acus
TTACTCCAGGAGGTGACAGTGGAGGCAGCCCTCACCTGAGGCACACAGAGACACATGGCACACACCAATGACGGACGCACCGCGGAGGGCCGGGGGGGTATATACACACACGCACACGCAACAGCACCGGCATCGCGACGGTGGGACAACAACAGAAGCGGCCGGAGCTGTGACGGCCCGGTGGGAGGGGGAGTTGAGGGGTGAGGGTGGTGGGGAGAGAGGCACTTTATGGGAAGTTAGTAGGTCATGAATGAGCACACAACTCTCATACACGCTTATAATTCATATTTCAGGAGGACATGCTGGAACTGGACCGAGCTTTTACTGCCTGGGGAGGACAAAAACGACAATGCAGTTTAGTGACGGAATTACAACAAGATCAACAGCACCTAACCAACAAACAGGGTTATTAGTTAGCATGGAGGCTGGAGATGCTAGAGGTGTTTGTCTACCATACAAAGAAAACAAGTGATCTCGATTTGCGTTCACTTCTGCTAATCTGACACCTGCTGTGAGGCTGGGAGGGACGTACCGGCTGGTAGTACTGCGGCTGTGCTGGCGGGCGCGCTGGCTGAGGCACGGGGGCGGGTGCTGCCACGGGCTGAGGCGCCACCGGAAGCTGAGCCGGCGTGTACGGCTGCTGGCTGGGCACAGCCGGGCCGGGCTGGGCCTGGGGAGCCGAGTCCTGAGGCTGAGGAGCTGCAGGGGTTTGGACCGGGTCGGCCGGAGCCGCCGCCGGCTGCTGCTGCTGCTGACCGAGAGCCTGACTGAGGCGATCACGCAGCTGCTGGACCACAACCTGCATGGGGAGACGGAGGAACATCTCAGTGGGCTTGTCGTCATGCAGAACCTGCATGGTGAATTGTACCAGGTAGGCTGGGGCAGTACCTGGTCGCTATCTTGGGGTAAGTAGGTGATGGCGGTGGTCAGGCTGCCCTGAGAAGCTAGCAAACTGGCGTACTGGCTCATCTTCTCAGCCAGGAGGATGCCCACAGCGCCACCTGGACCGGAGCGCTGGGTCTGCTCTACCGCATGCTGCAGCACCATCACCTTCTCCACCAGGTCCTGGGAAGAGAAATCGCAGCACGTCAGCATGAGAAGGTCCACGAGGCGGAGCAGATGAGTGTGAGCACGCACCTGGAGTGAGAGCGGAGCGAGCCCATCCTGAGCTCTGGTCCAGCAGGAGACCAGTTTCTCAACGTTGCCAGCGCAGATGAAACACAGGCAGGCTTGTGCCTGCAGCTGCACGTCCGCTACCGCCTCCAGCCGGTCGCCCAGAAGATCTGATGAGGCGAGAGAGCGACAAAGCGTGAGAAGAAATGCTTAACACTACAGCTGTTTATGTGGTAGTCTTGCAGATAAGGTCAGACCATAATAAGTATGTTTTTTAAAACGCAGTCTAAAAAATGGCTGACATGACCGTGCACAGGTCCAGGTGGTGCCTCCTCTTACCGCAGAGGGAGGAGAACTCCTCTGGTTGGGCATAGGTCATCACAGCAGCCAGAGCCTCTTTCCAGCTGTGCAGGTCGCAGGTCCTCAGGATGTCCTGCCAGTCCTTCGTCACCACGGCACTGATCAACTGGAGGCCAAAATATAAATAAAAATCAAAAAACAAACCGTTTTATAACCATCAGCCAGTCACCACTGTGAGCTCGGATGAAGGAGAAGCTCCACCTTGGAGATCCTGCTGTGTGTCCGGGTGAAATACTTCTTCTGGGTTTTCTCCAGAAGTTCGGCCCCTCCTGCGATGGCCAGGATGATGCTGTCGGCCATTCTGTTGTCATGGAGACAAAGCTCCACGGCTCCTTCAAAGTCTCCGGTCAGCAAAGCCTGAGTGATCAGCCCGTCCACGTCTTAGAAAAAACAGCGAAAAAGAGAGAGAGAGTGAGGACAAGAGTGAAAACGCTGCATGTCTGCACTTTCCAAAGCGCAGCTTGTTGTCTCCAAGCTGGTACCTGGACCGGTGCTGAGACTGACGTCCCCGGTGGGAGCTGGTGCAGGAATCTCTGTGAGCTCCTCCTCATCCTCCCCCATCTCTGCAGGAGCCACCTCCTCCTCAACCTCTAACTCCTCCTCCTCAACTTCAAGCTCCCCGTCCTCTACAGGTTCTGCCGTCTCCTGAAACAGCAGAAAAATATGTGATACCTTTTACAGGGTCCTCAAATTTTGGGTATGGTAACCCCTGAGTCTTAAAACTGATAGTGTTTCTTAATGGTACAAGAAGTTGCCATTTCAAACAAACTTAACATTAAGAAAAATAATCTCTATACTTCATTATCTAGTAACACCTTTGAGTGAGAGATCAGTGTCAACAAAATGTCACTTAGATGAACCTGAGCCATTAGTAAGAGCAACATATTGTGAGTACCTCATTAGAATTTACGTCCAACTGTCAAACGTTAAATTAAGGAGTCTCACTGGAGAATGAGACTTGGACAAACCCTTTAATGCGTGCCACACCAAAGACTAGAAATCTAGTGCGGTGCTTGATCCCCTTAAGTATCGTCTCTATCGAGACTCAGAGTAACTTGGAGGGAAATACACGAGAAGCTAGAAACAAAAAGTGAGGGACATGTACCTCCTCCAGAGCCACATCAGCCAGTTCCTCTACCTCCTCCACCTTCTCCTCCTCTGCCGCAGTCTGATCTGTACTTGGCTCCAGCACACCGTTCACATAGGCTGCTGTGGTCTCCTCATCAACATCTGGAACCAACGTCGCTGGTTCTCCTGCGTCTGGCTCTGGAACGTTCTGAGGGTCAAGCGTGGCGATGGTGTCGAACACGTCCTGCAACGGGTCGGTGGGCGGCGGCTGCAGGTTTGCTGTGGCGATGGTGTCGAACACGTCCTTCATCGGGTCAGTAGGTGGCGGCTGAAGGTTTGCCGTGGCGATGGTGTCAAATACATCTGCGGGTGGGTCGGCGATGAGCATCTCGTCAAACGCGGCAACGGGTTCTTCGGCGGTGGCTATGTTTTCTGTGCCCATCTGGTCAAACGCGGACTCAAGAAGCTCAGTGGGTTCTGGCTGCAGGTTCTTCGAGACCATCGCATCAAATATGGCCTCCGGTTCCTCTGTGGCTGCCGGCTGAAGGTTTTCTGCCGCCATGGCGTCAAACACAGCTTCAGGGGGGTCGGCGGCTGCTGGTAAGAGGCTTTCTGAGGTCATCGTGTCAAAGGTAATCTCCGGGGGCTCGCTGGCCACCGGCTGGAGGTTTGCCATGGCGATCATGTCGAACGCCGCCTCGGGGTTGTCGATGGCTGTTGGTTGGAAGTTTGCCGCAGCTATCACGTCAAATGCAGCCTCAGGAGTGTCAGCGGGGGGCGCCAGAGTGGGGTCATCAGTGGGCTGAGGACTGGCTGGAGCGGGAGGGTCCAACTGGACCTTCAGAGTACACAAAGCGCGTCAAAAGTGGGACCAGGAATGGCACAGAACTACACCTTCGATTCAAAAAAAGAAAAAAAAGAAAAAGAAAAAGGAAATCGCAGCAACGCAACTTCAATTTCAAACCAGCTGTTGAGGGTTTGATAAATTTCCAAGACATTGGGAAACAAATGTGACAATCTAGCACCAACTTCCTGTGATTGCCCGTCAAAAGAGGAAGTGGCGACTGCAGCACTCAAACGGTGCAAAATCTTATTGAATGTTTTCACTGCTTCCTCTTTGCACAACATATGAGCGGCGGATGAACACAATTTCAGCAAAGAATACGTGTGAAAGGTGCATTAAGTTGTACCTACACTTTTACAGTTACTACAAAGTGCTTTCCATCTCTTTTTAGACCATTTCTACATCCATTGCTTATGGAAAGTGTCGGTAGATATCGTGTCATTACTTAACCAAATTGGAGGAGATCCTAGTCTCTCTTTAGCCTACGTGTATCCAATTTATAATTACTATTTCTGTCTGACAGGAATAAAAAACAGGACGCACAGGCCCCGATTATTTCAGAATCCTTGTTTTTGGACTGAATCCTAAAAAATATACAAATATGGCAAATATGGGGAAAAAAGAAGAACATATGCCCAATCGGAATGTAAAAATTCGATCCACGGCCACATAAGCGGAACTTATAAAAAGTTAAAAAAAACTGTGATAACTGTAACCATAATTCGTATTGATAACTATTTGACTTCACACATAATCAAATGTGCAAAATAAACTCACAGTTGGAGTGTCGGCGGGTTTTTCCTCCAGTGCAGCAGAAATCTATAAAAAAAGAAGGGAAAAACCAACCACAAAAAGGACAAACAACAGTTGCAATAACAGGAATCAAACAAAAACTGGACAACACAGAATGAGATGTGGAGTGACCGAAAGCATGAAACCTCTCACCTTCAGAGCGAGCTCCTCCTTGTTGTACCCCAGAAGCTCCAGGAACTTGTTGCGAACGTCTCCGTCAAAGTTTGCCTGCGTACGAAACAGCGGCGATGGCACAACAAGTCTCTCAAACGCCACACATTCATAGCAGGTTTGTATCCCCCGATTTGCGATGAATTCTTTACCTTCAGGAAAGCCCAGATGGTCTTCTCAAACTCATTCTCTGCCACCTCGATCTTAGCCTGGCAGAACTCCACGAAGGTTCCGGCGTTCAGCGTATCCTGCAACTCAGCGGAACGTTTAAGGAAGGCTGTTTCCGTGACGACCTGGCTGACGTGGACGATGCGCGCGGTGGGCTGCTGAGGGTTTGGCTTCGTGTTCTCCAGGGACACCAACTTCCCACCAAACTGGGGGTGAGAACGGAGCAGAGCCGCGTGTTAATGCCACACCGGAACGAAGACCCTTGGGAACACAGGGAGAGCGGGACTCACGGCAAACGATGCCCCGACGGGTCTTCGGATCCACTTGGGGGGCTTCTTCAGGGGGTTGACTGTGGCCGGGGGGGCGGCCGTCTGAGGGATCTGGAGTGGGGGTAACGTCTGTCCCGTCCCAAACGGGTCCATGTTCCCAAAGGATGTGCTGATCTGCATAAGACAGCAGGACTTACAGGACGGTTCCAAGGACGAGGAGAAGATCGGGATGGGGTCCAAGATGCAAATTACAGGTTTAACTTATCATATCAGAGTTTTGGTTTCGAGGCTATGACCCTGCAGCAGACCTTTGGCTTTTTCTAGTAGGCTTAGAAATAGAAATAAAAAATCCTCCATTGCAGATTATGTGAGGAACATTACCAGCATGCTGACAGCAATAGTACAGTACTATAGTACAGAAAATCATACTCGGAATCACAACCTGGCTGGTGTTGTTTTCCCGCTGTGACACCAAACACCATCCAAAGCGTGATGTTTTCAAACAAACGAATCAGCTGTGGCCTGAGGACCATTCAGCCCAAGTCTAGCTATAATTCGTTATGAACTGTGTTTAGGTGCCATTGTGCTGAGGTTTGTCCTCATTCAACGAAAAATTCGACCCTGGAGTAGTTAAGTGTCATGAGGCAGTTTCCCCTTTTCAGAGCCGAGTCACACAACAAGTTCTCCCCTGCGGAGGCATTCAGAGTAACTACAGCCCGAGGGGGACACGCGGGAGGGGGGACAAATGCCAACGTGTCCCTTCAGGGCCCCACCGAGACACCATAGATCACTCCGTCTGGAGGTCTTAGGTAACGCTGCTGTTTCGGTTCATTTGAGCCATTTGACGCTCACCTGGTCCACGTGTCTCTGGCTTTGTGTCTGGTTGTTGTTGCCCCCCATGATGGAGTAGATGTCGATACACCCGTTAAAGCTGGCAGCTGACAGCACAGCAGGGTTCCTGGGGCACCATTGGATGTCAAAGCACCACTGACTGCTGATGGGTAACTCGTAGAGAACCTGCAGGTTTGCGCAAAAAGACGGTGGACATTAGAAAAACACAAGTTTTGTTATTTTTCTGATTTAGCTCCACATCCCACTGCGTCAGAGCTTTACCTCTGCTGTGTTGGGATTCCAGCACAGAATCCTGTTGTCCTTCCCACAGCTCAGCAGCAGCTCGGGGTCAGCCAAGCTCCATGCGATGGACAGGACACCGCTGAGGACAAGGGACATGCAACATGCAGATTAGCAAAACCACTACAGAAAAGGGGAGACAGTTAAGCACGGGTGGAAATGGAAATGAAGAGATTACCGTGTGTGATTCTCTAATATCTTCAGGGGTGAGGTAGCAAAACGCAAGTCCCACATCTGGATGACAGGCATTCTGTCGTCCTCTGAGGACACCACTAGCTGTGTGGCAACTTCTGGGTTCCAAGCAAGCCCAGAACAATGCATCTGAGATACAAGGGGGGAATAAAACAAGTCCACCATCAATTTCACATTGCTGCATATGTAAATAAAAGAGAATCCGTGATACATGAAGAAGTCTGGGGGGAGGCAAGTGCAAACCGTGGACGTACTCTGTTGCTGTGGTCGCTGACTTTGATGATGAGGTCGTTCTTGCGGAGGTCCCACACCGAGGCTCTGCCGCTGGGGCTGGCTGAGGCCAGAATGTGCTGCACCTGTCTGTTCCACGCCACACAGCTGATGTCCTCCAAAGGCTGTGAAGAAGAGGAAAGAAGACAAATTTGGGCAAAAAAAATAACAATGTTAATAGGGACACAGGCTGAAAAGGGACAAAACACATCTACACAAATGTGGTTGATGTTCCCCTTTTACCTGAGTTTTGGGTCCTGGAGTCATTGGCGAGCCAAAGTTATTTATATCCCATATGTAGATTTCGGACTCATTCCCACCTGATGCGACAAGGTTTGTCTGCAGTGAGGAAACACAAATATTTCAAACCAGTCAGTGCTGTTTAGCATTTGAGTATAAAACGACAACAAAGATGGCGTCAGCACTGGGCAGAGGTGGGGCGTACCTGGAAGGGATTTATGTCCAGAGCTCTCACGGGCCCAGTGTGCCTGTCGCTCTGGGCGACGATCATGTCGCCCTCACCCACCATGATGTTAGCGGGGTTGTACAGGATAACGTTGCCGTTCTCCCCTCCAGCGACGAGGATCCCAGACGGGAGAGCCTCCGTTTCCATGCCATGGGGGGCCCACACCAGTTTGTGGTATCTGAAGCGATGCGAGTGTGAGGCGAGAGTCAGCGACAGAGAAATGAGAAATGTCAACATGGCTTGCGTTAGTCTCCCTTACCTGTGAGGAGACGAGAAGGAGCCACATGGCTTCATGTCCAGAGACGGATCGGCTAAGTCCAACTCGAAGAACTCCAGCGAGGCATTGGTGCTGAAGGAGGCATCCAGCTGCTGGGCTGAGGTTCCTGCAGAAACACACAAACAAACAGGCCGTGAGATACCAACACACACACACACTGGTCCCAACAGTCTATATTGGTTATGCTCTTTGTTTGATATCAAAGTTTTTTCAATTGCAGAGCGTGGAACCGGTTCTGCTTATTTCCCAAAGGCTGATGAAGTTATGGTGTGTCATAAGCTGCACGGCACAAGTTGGTACCTGCTGCCAGGTAGACTGGATGGTGCTGAGCAGGACTCCAGCTCTGAATGGCTGTGCGATTGATTTCTTTGAGTTTCATCCTGGAGAGACGAAAAAAATAATAAAAAATTCTTAAAAATATTATCATCTTTTGCTCAAACAGTAGAACACACTGAGAAATAAATAGAAAGGTGCAGGTGGTGTGTGGAGAAATAGCACATATGACATACACACTCTCCTTTACCACGTTACTTACTACATATTGAAAGAAACATCTCTTCAAGAAGATTCTTGTAAATTACAATTGAAACTGTAAAATTAAAGCATGTAAAGCAGAGAATTTCATTAAAGGGACCTCCACTAAGTCTTTTTAAAAATTCCTTCTTACAAGCAGGTGTCATTACATTCTTCACTATGCAGATTGCCTCGTGTATTCATGACAATAGTAACACAGTGAATTAATTTTGCCTAAGACTGACACAGGTATGTTGAAACTGCGCATTGGAAATGGGAAATATCTTATTCTGAGGCAACACATGGTATCGTTGTATGTACTTCATGTTTATTGTGCATGTCTGACTTCTAAATGTAATTCATTGAGATGTTTACAAGTCTCAAAAATGTAACATTGTGTGATACGTTAGCATTACTGTGTACGTGGGGTTGCATTAACAAATGCGATGTTTGTCACACCACAAATAACGGGTGCGCAAGCAAAGTCACGTCTCCAAGTTAAGCAGCTGTACATGCACAGAATTTAACAGCCACGTGTAAAATTTCACTTTTTAATGAATGTCATTTACATAATCCAGGGGGGTGTTGCGTTTACAGGCACAAAGCATAAGGACAAATAGTACAGTTGGTGCTGCTAGCACTAAGCTAACAGCTGATAGCCTAATTAAAAGCCCTCACCGCGCACATAAACCAAAAAACTAAATAACAGACATAGCAGTGCGTCCCAAGTGCAACAATTAATTCAAATATGACAACAAGCGTGATGTCAGCGTTTAAAACTGTTTGCTGGAACATCGTGTAACGTTTCGACGCGACTTGTGAACGCACCGCAGAGCGCGCTAGCGAGGGGAATCAGTGTAAAACACACAAACCTTTTCGCGTTTTACCCCCAAAAAGCCGCTAATCTTCACCTCTGTGCATGGATGGAGGTTTGATACGCGCAAACAACACTGCCGTGTGATGCCAGCGTCGGGGTCGGAGTGAGGGGGTAGAGGGGAGGCAGGCTACCGGCAGTGTGATTCCACGTCCACACTGGGCTCCATCAACGTGGCACCAAGGCAGCGGGCCGCTCCGCCTCCTCCTACCCGGCCCACAACTTCCGGGGGCGGGGGGCGCTATGCTGCGCCGCCGCGACACGGAAACAAGGATTTAAAAGGACCGCCGTTTAATGCTGGGATTCGAGACTTCGTCTACTGGTGGGTCAAACTTCCAAAAACACAGGGATCGTGTGAAAAGAATGGCAAGAAACTTTTGTGTATTTTCTATATTTGCATATTATTTTTGGCGCTCTAATAGCAATAGCGACAGTGCTACCTTTAGCATTTCTTATCGTTGTTCACGTGCCTTAAGTAGAATTATCCCCTGTCATTATCTTATCTAAAATCTGGGTTCGTTCTTAGATTTTCCCAACGTGAGGGTTTCAAACACAAAATGTGACATAATACAGGGAAGCAAAGGTTGGAAAAAGTCGAAGACACACAAGAGCGGATTGTGAAAAAAAGATATCTATACCTAATCACAACACCTAATTATACACCTGATTAACCATACCAGGAACAGAAAATTTACCACTGCATCACCCCTGCTACTATTTACCGTTTATACCATCTATTTATTCTGTACTGCATATACTGTATGCATATATTTCTTCTGTATATATTTTCTTTTTCTCTTCATTTTATTACATTTTGCACCGCAACTCTGTATCAATCTGTATTCACTTTTTAATTGTGCAACAAATACTCAGTAAAATTTTGTGATTAATGCCCCTAGGTGTAGCGAGAATCCCGAACATCCTAATCATTAGAGTACCATCTTGATTTGGTTTACTGTTCACACAACCAAGGTGTAACCAGTATCCATGGAGTTCCCTTTGACATTTTAGATTTATTAAGACCTGTTAAGCCTCTATGCGGTGCCTTTGAGGTTCCTTGATTCCACCAGAAATGACACAAACACGCACCAGATTTGTTTCCTAAAAGGATTTATGTAGAAAAGAATGACAAAAAATAAACAACAATGTAGCTATAGATGCTATAGTTGAGAGTCGGACGTTGGTATTCCATTCAGCAGGATGATTCTGGAGAAGTAAACATAGGCATCTTAGTACAATACACACTTTTGATCATACATGACTACAAAGTTACAGTATATACTGTAGAATCTGAATGACTAAACCCTCATTTATCTGTTCATAAATAATCTCGCCCACACACACGTGTGGGTCAGATGGGTAGTGATTGGTATAATCATTGGGACTGTCATTCATACACCTCTAGAATTAATACATGTATAAGGATTTGAGTATAAATAGTGTAGTGCATTTACCTGGCAGCCGACGCTGCTTCACATTTACACTGTTAATAGAGGAAAAAAGTTTAGAATCACAACACACGTACAGTGTATAAGCATTGATATTGACACATGCTGTATGTACTGTATAGACACATTCACAGAAAGATACATGGCGAACGGCGGGAACGTTTTCTTGAGTATTGCGAAAAATTAGCCGATGTATTATTGGTAAATAAAATATATCAAGATGAAATCACATTAGTGATACTCTTGCTACATTTGAGCTGTCTTCTCACGGAGGAATATGTTACTTAGCAGGTGAACGTTTCAAACTGTTCTACGCTATAATGGCTAAAATGCAGTTGATGAATCAACCCCTGCTAACCACGTGGGACAACGAGGCTGCATTATTATTGACGCCAAACAGAGAATATCTTTCAAAAGTGTAGGATAAATTCTGCAGATGGGACAGAAAAAATATTTAACCCGCAGCAAAGTGACAAGAAGAGACAAAAAAATCTGACTTGCTGAGTTTATCGGCCATTAGCATTGTCAAATACAGGACTTGACGTTACTTAGCTTACTAACACCAAGTTAGCTGCACTATCCCCGGCGACGAAATGGACTTAATCTCACCAAAGACGTACAAAGATCCATATTTCCCGTTTTTACGTGTTTAACGCACATTGATGATATTAAAAATTGTCAATATTTCCTCTTACCGGTTTACTCCTACAAGTTGGCGAGTACAAACCATGACCCCAGAATCGCGTCTTCTTTGTCCCGCAGTCGGTGAATGCGTCACCAGAGTGCGTTTGTATGACGAGCGACACCAAGTGGTAAGGAGGTACAGGCGCTGCATTCACGTGCACTCGAAAACTGAACATCCATTATTTGGAAACAGTTTCGTCTAATCTACATGGACTTGAAAAAAATAAGACGTTGATATAAATGCTGAGGTTAACACTGCAACCCTAACCTTGACCCAAGCAATACTAAAATTTAAATAAAAACGTAACTATATTACCCTGAGTGATTGGCCCATGGGAATCCACACAAGCCACAACCTCATTTGCCAGAAACATGGATGATAATATCATACAGACGTGAATAATTAGAAAATACTGGGTACTTTATTTGAGTGAAGTCCTTGTTAACCTTGCTGACATCCCATTAATGTTAAATCCCACGGCTGCAGTGTGAAGCCACTGCAGTGCAGTGGAGGCACAGCATCCACTGTGAGGATGCAGAGGACAGACTCCTGCTGTGATGTTTGGACTTACCAGGGAAAGGTCAGTCCAAGATGTCTGCAGAAAACAGTGACATTTAATCGCCCAAACTCTGAAATCATGGTGCTGCTGTTTTAATGAATAGTGATTATATGACTAAGCAGAAAGATCTCAGCATTTAGCACCAGAAAATATTTTCCAAGATATGAATGTCTGCAGAGGATTTCGACCGTGTGTGTGTGTGTGTGTGCGCAGTCGTCATACAGCTGCTTTGGGGATAAAAGCAAACGTTGCCCCTATTCATTTTCCGGTACGGGCCACTTTGCTGACCTTGGTTAAGGATTAACAGTTTGCAGCATGATAAGCCACACGATTTCACCGCGTAGGTTTACAAAGACTTGCCATAATAAATATCAAAAGATAAATGTTTTGTTTGCCTACAGTAAGCACAAATATATTGATTACATTAAAAATTACAGGCATTCTTTCAAAACCTCAGAAATGAACAGAAAATGGGAAATGTACATTAAAATTGAGGAACAAATGCTTTAAAATCTATACAGAGTCTGATTTGACCTTGCCACTGGTTACCATGAGGAAAGATACCAGGGGTCGATTCACCCCTTTTGTCAGCCTTCGCCCGTCTTCGCCTCAGTCCGTTTGTCCCTCAGTTCTCGGAGACGTCAGCGGTGCGGAGGCCCGAACCTTTCTATCGTCTCAGCCGTCCTCGCTTTGGCCTCGGCAGGGCAAGTTGTCATCTGGGAGGCGTCTGCCAGCCTCCAGGTGAGGGGGACCGCCTGTTTCCTGGCAGGAGTGGCGGACCTCCCAGAGGGCCGGGACAGCACGGGCGGGTCTGAACCTCTCGGTCTGTGCCTTAAGCTTGCTGGAGTGGGTTGGGTGGGTGTTTAGTTGCGGGTGGAGCGGGGGGGTGCCTAGCCACTGATGGAGGTGCAGTCCGGCTTGGCCTTCCCTGCAGAGCTGATTATCCTCATGAGGCAGTGTCCAAACTCCTCCAGGATCATCCTCTCCGCCTGCGCCTGCGGCTGGCAGCTCAGCTCGGCCTGTTTGCCCTTCTCTAGCAGGCACTCGCAAGTCGCCTCCAGCACCTCCTGGGTCACAAATGTGTATGGAAGCCTGCGGGGGGCAAAAATAAGACAAGTCAAGTGAATCTATCATCCTGCACCACGGGCCGGATCAGACCGCTGTAACTGCAGCATGCCGTCAAAGTTAGCTTAGCAATGAGCGCTTGACTGGGTTATGAACAATACTATGTAACTTATTTGATCATTTAAGTCCTCCTAGATGATACTTATTCAAGATTGATAAACTAAGATGACCTATATAACTTCACTGGTGATTTCAGCCGGTTAACAGCGTCTATTTACACTGATAATGTGACATCCAGTCAATCTTGTTGAGCGGCCATAGGGACAGTAAATCAGAGAATACAGTCATCACCAGACAACAGCAAAGCAGAGGATTAAAAAGACATTTCTCAGTCCCGTCTTTGACATTTTGAGTGACTCTGTGAAATTCATTCAAATTGTCTGCTTGTTTTCCAAATCTGTTTAAGGGCAAGGTGATATTTAAGGGATTTCCCATTTTCAGTCCACCTCTATTGCATAAAAATGTATCCATCCCAACCTGCCCACAATGCTAAGCTTGCTCTATTCTACTAAATCCAAAGCCGTCTTACCTCCCGCCTCCACTGGAGACAACTGGCGTGGTCCTCATGAGCAGGTCGGATATCTGCGACGACAGCTTGGTCTTGGCTGCGGTCTGCTGCTGGACCCGAACCTCTGCCGCATCCGCCAGGTGCATTAGGGTCTTCCTCTCCGGGCTCTCCTCGAAGTTCTTGCATCCGATGCATTTGCAAATTGACGAGCACATGATCTTGGCCTTTGGGTAGGGGGGGGCAGAGCGATAGAGCAGGTTAGCCGGCGTCAGGCGGGGGTTCGCATGTGATGAGATGTTTGTGGGAGGGAGCCTCACCTCGTAGCACTCGCAATAGTTCTTCAAGCAGCCCGATCGTTTGCAGTTGCAGCCTTTGCTGTGGCGGCGGTCAGACTCGCCCTCTTTGCCCTTGCCGATTTTAGGTTTGAACGCCTCTGGGTTCCGATCCAGACACGTCTTGGGAGGGGAAAAAAAGAGCCTTATGACCCCTATCTATTGCGTGCAAGTTAAAGGACCTGGGGGCCACATTTGGCCTCTCAAACTGAGGCCTCAGCGCTCACCTTGATGGCTTTGAGCCGCTCCGTCTCGTGCTCCAGGTTGTTGAAGCAGTTATTGCAGTTGCAGTTGTTGCAGAACTCCCCGTTTGCAAAGCAGTCACAATATCTGCAGGGGAAAAAATGTCATAACCTGTAAGAACCTTTAGATTCCCCAAAAATTCAGGTAACTGGGTGTCAGCTTGCTAACAGACTTACAGTTTAAGACACTGCGACTTTGTGCAGTTACAAGGTTTCCTCTGCCGCGACGTCGATTCTGCTGTTGACAAGCTGTTGATGAGGAAAATAGAGTGTCATCAAACAAAAATAACATTGTAGTTCAGCATTAAGTGGGTGGCAAATAAATAAATACTTCTGTGTTTGTTTGGTGAGTTCATTAACATCTCCGAAACTCAGCTTTCCCTTAAAAAAAAGACTATATTTACGTTAAATGAATAAAAATAATAACCATCGAATGGAACCATCCAATCCCCAGTGTGATTACTGAGGTCACAGCTCGGTGGTGCTGTGGCACCCAGCGAGTCCAAAGGGATCATGAATGATCTCACAGCTGGATGGTGGATGCACGACTGAAAACAAACCCCGAGTGGCAGCAGGTCAGCTGGAAGCGCCTCCATAATTGCATCATGAATGTGTGTGTGTGTGTGTCTGCCCATGCACGTGCCTCCCCCTCGTTTCCTCTCCACCCCCTCCGTGCCAGCTGCACTCCTCTTGTAACACCCTCCTTTGCCCGCTAGTTCCAACTGTTGGTCCAGCTGTCAGCTGGGAGCAAATCTTGCTTTGAACTATCCCTGTTTGGTTTCCTTCCACTTGGAGCCTTTTCTCCTTCTCTTCCTAAAGACCTCAGGTCTGGGTTGATTAATCCACCATTTGATTATACAATGTCCCAGGAGCAAAGGACACTGATCGAATGTTTCAAGCCAGAACCCATGAGAGTAGGGATGTCCGATATTGGCTTTTTTGCCGATATCCGATATGCCGATATTGTCCTACTCTGAATTTACTGATACCGTTAACAACCGATACCGATATGTGCGCCGGTAAACGCCTCAGGAGCGCATAGGCACTATTTCGGTGTAACGCAAGCATTGTTTTATTTTTATCGGTTTTTATCTTATCGGTTTCAAAGCAAAAAAAAACTGATACCGATATTACTTTTTTATGCTAATATCGCATAAATCTCTACATGAGAGTGACGTCAGGAAAGTGGGAGAGATGAATGAAGGCAACGGGGGAAACCCTACGCTAACATCATGATGACATCACGCCAAGCATGGACATCAGTTCCTCGTGGAGGACAAAGTGGAGAAAAATCTCTCTGGGAGAAAACAAGTCCCGAGTCCCCTCAGAGTCACGTGATCCGCACTGGGCCAAAAGCCCATTTAATGCATGAGCTGCTAAAGCTAGCGTGAGATAATAGAGGCGTGCTCTGCGCGTGTGTGTATATGTGTGTGTGTGCAGCACATGCTAGACCACTTAGGTCCCCTTTGTCATTAATAAAAAGGTCAGGGACGAGACGCTGTGCAGGCTGAGCATGCGTCAGTATGTGTTTACGGCCCTGCGCGGCCCCTCCTGAGGACAGAGAGCCACAGTGGAGGTGGGAGACTCTGCCCCGGAGAACACGACACGCTAGCCACCGCCACCTGCTCCTGAGCCGCTCCTCCTTACCCATTGAGGGGCAGTCTGGCCTGAGTCTGGACGCCGGCGGAGGCGGGGAAGCCGGAGCTGCTGGCCAGCGTGACGAACGGGGACTGCTGCAGCTGAGGAGAGCGAGAACACAGGAATACAGATTCCAATCAAAAAACATCCTTAAAAGGGACCCACTCGCGTTTTGGCAAGTACAATCATAGCAAAGCGATGCTCTTTGGAAGCACTTGAATTGAGTAAACAAGCATGATGAAAAGGTTTAAGGTCTTTGTTACTGCTCTCACTCCATTTCAGAGTGGCCTCAGCACGTAATCCTTTCTGCAAAAGTCCCATAACACCACATGGCGAGGCAAACTCGATGAATTCTGGCTTAATAAGCTTAATAAGCACCCATCACCATCAACACCCTTTCAAACACCTCATTCAACTCTGATTTCTCCCTGTGCACAAATCACTGAGCTGATCTACGCAAACTGCAGCCTGAGCTGTTGGGAGCAGCTGAAAATTTCATGCAAATAGTCGAATTACACTCAAGCGACACCAAGTTACATCGGGAGCCTGATGACCAGCGTCCGAGGTGCCACCCACCTGTGTGACGTACTGCGCCGGCACCACGGCGTAGCCCACATTCCCCCCGCCTTGAGCTGGGGCCAGGACCGTGCCGGGGGGGAGGTTGGTGAAGTTGGGCTGGATCTGGGGCAGCGGGGTGGCGGGCATGATGAGGCGCTGCTGGGTCTGCGTGGTGGTCACCACCTGCGCGGCCGACGGCAGGGGCTTTGGCGCCACCTGTGGGGAGAAATAAGAAGCTCCGTCGATGCGGTGGTGGATGGAGTGGATGGGAAGGAGGGAGAGTGCGAGGAGGGAGAGGCACCTGCTTCATGGTCTGCGCGGGGACTATGGGGACAGACATCCTTACCGCTCCTGTGCTGACCACCATCGGTTTGGCTGTGGAGGACAGATACAATTATTTCTCTGAAATTTAAATGTTAGGGAGGGGCTGTGGGAGACATGGCCGTCAGGGGGCCTGGTCCCACCTGGCTGTATGGTGCTGGTGCTGGGGCCGCTGGGTTGTACTGTGCTGTTTGCCGTCGTGGCCGTGACCAGACGGACGTAGTGGAATCTGCTGCCTGGGACCTGGATCTGCTGCACGTTGGGCTGCGTTGCCAGCGGGATGATGGTCTTGAACTGGGAGCCGCCCACTCCGCCCACAGCCACAGACTGCACTGGTTTGATACTCTGAAAATGCCCAGAGGACACAGATTGTGGAGCGCAACAAGGTTAAAGACCTCTGTTAGAAATGGAGGAGGAATCCGTCGCGTTAAAATTTCTTTGGGGTAAATCTCAGGCGTTGTGCCAGGGCCGGTAGACGGACCCTTGCAGGTGACCTCTGACCTTACCTGGGCGGCGGACTGGCTGGACACCACCTTGACGGGGGAGCCAGATGTGGACTGCTGTACTGTGAGTATCTGCTGGCCGAGTGCTACATTAACGGGCAGTGCCACCGATTTCTGGGGGGCGCTGGGGGTTGGCGAGGCCACCGAGACCACAGTCACCTGGTGGGGGACAAACACAGAGAGGAGAAAGTCATTAATATAGCACAGTAACGCAGCACTTTCACACTCGTGCTGCTCCACAGAGTCGCCCAGCTGTTGCCCACGCGCAGATTTCACGCACAAAGTCCACGTGGCTGTTGGCTGTTGGTTTTACTTGGCCTTATATTGTGTGTACGAGTTGGGCTGAGGGAGCAGCTGTAGTTGCTGAATTGGACAAAGATGAGCTGGTCTTGCGTTCCTGCCAGTATTCATTAATTAGTCCATGCATAACAACAAACCCTATAAAGAGTATATTACTCTCAACAACTACTTACAACCGTTCAACAAGCAAGAGAGCCAGAAGATCAGTCAAGCAGAACCTGAAGTGCTTTTGTATTCATGGTCTCTGAATCACCCATAATGCCGCAGTAACTATGTGCTACACCTGATCTGGTGTGCTTCCAATGACATACTGGACACACGTCTTCACTCTTGTCCCACTACAGTAGGGGTGTAAACCTCATTTTCACAGAGGGCCACATCAGCGTGATGTGGCCCTCAAGGGGCCAGATGTCAATGGCAATTATAAAAGATGTATGAATGTAATTTAATATAAAATATAACTACTCATTTAGAAATATCTGATATTAACGATTTTGTGCTCATTCAACTCACAAATATGCCATTTGCATGCATGTAAATATAAGTTAGGTCTTTGCTATTACTATATCACAGATCGTTGTATTTTATCACATCATGGAACCTCAGTCAATCAATCAGCCAATCAATCAATCTATCTGTCAGTCAATCAATCAATCAATCAATCAATCATCAATCAACAAGTCAACAAACTCACTTGGTCCATGTTGGTGACAACCTAACATTTTAGAGCGTGCACCGGTATCTGGTTGGGGCAGAGCTGCCGTCACTTTGCCAGAAAAAAGAACCATGTGCATTTTGGGAAATGTAGTTTGTGGGTCAATGCATGTTTGATTGAAGGAGACTTATATTGAAACAGTAATTCAAGCACTTGCGGGCCACATACAATGATACATCGGCCTTGAATTTGACACCTGCGGTATATTTACAAGTCATTCTAGCACTTGTGGGCTACATAAAATGATGCAGTGAGACACATTTGGCTCCGGGGCCTTGAGTTAGACACATGTGCAGAACAGTGTCAGTGTTCGGACCTATCCAGTCAAGACACGCTGCAGCACAAAACTAAGCTAATCTGATTGAATCCCACGAGGCGATAGCGCTGCTGTTCCGTCCGACCGCAGCGAGGGAGACTTTGGCGGCTGGCGAGGAAGAGAGCGAAACCTCTGTTGCTCTCACCACATCCTGCGATGAACCCCATCAAAGCGCTGCCTTGCGTCCGACGGGCGCCAAGCACATGCCCACCTCAGTCGGCGGGATCTCTGACAGCCGTCACTCTCTGTTCCTCATTTTGATATTAACTTTCCCTCCAACTCCATTGTAATCAATAAGGTGAGTGTTAAAATGACAGTAAACAGTGAAATACTAGATTAGTGAATACTAGAACCACAATAAGAACACTCTGGTCAATCCTTCCCAGTCCATCATCGCTACTACTATTTATGCAGTCTATTTAAACTATACTGCATATATTTCTTCTGTATATAATGTAATTTTTTTTTCCCTTTTTTCATGTTTATACCTTTTGCACTGGGAATTAGCACCATAATTTCATTGCACAATGAAAATTGCTGTTGTGACAATAAAACATTCCTGATTCCTGAGTGAGGGTGACGAAATGAGGGCTGGTGTGTGTGTGTGCGTGTGCGTGTGCGTGTGCGTGGCTTACCTTGCTGGGAGTCTTGAGGGGCGAGATTGCGATCTTCTTGCCGGAGATGCTCTGAATGGTGGCGTTGTGAGGCTCGGTGAGAGAAATGGTTCTCGCTGGAATTCCTGGAGACGTCTGGGTCAGGACACGCCCTGCCAGGGGGACAACGCCAGATTTAAGAGACGCTTTGGCACAATCACGGCCGCATTGCAAATCGGGTGCCTTTGTGAAAATCCAAATGAAAAGAAAGGGCAGGTGGGGGAGAGACTTTACCTCCGATGACAGGGGCTACAGACGTCTGAGCGTTCAGGGATTTGGTATTTACTGTTTTAGTGATGATGAACTTGATGGGGGCGGCGGAGGATGCTGGTGTTTTCTTTGCAATCTGTAAAGCCATTTGATGATAAATTAACATCAGGCTGCAAGTGAAGCCAAGCAGAAAACAAATACGTGCAATACTGAGAGGTTTTTGTTGTTGCCCTCTAGTTGAGGTTCCATGATTGACCTGGGTCACTTGTAGGCAGATATGAGGCCTGTTCACTTTGAGTCATTCATCTATTCTATTTAAGTGGCTCAATATGACCAACAACTGAATTATGGACTATGAACGCATCAACACAGTTAGGTGTTGCTCTGTCCATACCAACATCAACACACACTTCAAGAACAAACTGTGCAAATAGGAAACTTTTGGGAAGGTTCATGGAATAAAATGTGAATTAATGTTAAATGCCCAACAGCAAGTAAGTACTAGAAATGCTGAGGAATCAAGCGAGTCATTTCTTGTCCTGTCTGACATTTTTTTTTCTATGTACAGAACACACAGAACCATCAGCTACTTTTTTGACGCAGCTGAGAGCTGATTCCCAGAGGCAATGACTGCACGTGGCACGTGGCTTGCTCATCAGTTGTGAAACTAGTCCTACAAAATCATTTCAATGTGTGAATCAATGAATTTGGTGAGAACTAATTAACAGTAACGCTGACTGAACTGACAGAGGTGCTGCACCACATCTTGCTAAACACTGAGGGGAATCACCACTGGTTTTGAGACAGGACATGCATTGAAACTCATTAAGTCCTCACTGAGGACCTGGTGCTTCATCGAAAATGTCCCCAAGTGGTTAACAGAATCAGAATCACTTCACCTACACGTAAAACAACAGATTACACTTCCAGCCGCATGGGGAGGACACAGGATCTTACCTGGACCGTTTTGAGCTGCTGGGTCTGTAATGTGGGCACCTGACTGGAGCCGCTGGTCACGATAGGCTTCAGCTCGGTCCTCCCACCGATGGTCACCACCTTGAACTGCGGTGTCTGAGGCTTGCCGTCCCCCGGGATCTGGCCCACGCCGGACTTGCCTCCGGCGTGGGGCAGCTGCAGCACGATGCCCGTGGGCTGCCCGGGCTTCCCTAGCGTGGTCAGCAGAAACTTCTGCCCCTCCTGCTTGATGACCTGCTGCGAGGACTTTGCCGCCTCGGTGGCCTGAGACGAAGCCACCTTGTTGAGGATGATTTGGTGGTTGGCGGGCGAGATGGTGAACGGTGCCGAGAGCTTCTGCAGCCCCCCCGTGGAGATGCTCGTGCCTGTTACACTGTCTGTAGTTTTGGTGGTGGCTGTGGACGTGGCCAGCACCGGTTTCAGGGCGAGAGCCGGTGACGGCGAGCCGGAAATGGAGAGCGGCACTTGGCTTGCGGGACTGAAGGCGAGCGTGGAGTCTGTGATGGTGGCGGAGGTCAGACCCTGAGTGTCCGTTGTTAAGGACACATCTGCGTGGAGGCTAAAATGTTCTCTGACTGCTGGCGCGTCCGTCTCCATGGGCACCGTAGTGTCGTCGTTGGCGTCCAACTGGACCACAGCGCCGACGGGCTGAGTGGAAGCCACATCCTCGATCACAATGGACTCTGTGTCCATGATCTCATCGGGAAGGAGGCTGTTTAGTTCTGGCGACACCACGTCCATGTTTGCAAGATCTCAGTGCTGAAAAGACAAAGTCACGTTAGAGGACAAATCACTGGCCTCTGATGAATCAGGACAGTACAGGACCAGTACAGGACTCAGTACAGCAACTGCTCCCACGTGGGGAAATAATGACTAAGGGGGCAATATCTTTGAGAACACTGAGAGTGCTGGAGTTCAGTTCCAGGGTTTGATAAGTATGATAATACTTAAGTCTTATTTGACTGTATTTTCCAACAAGAGCGACCTTCAGACATACATTTACTCAGACGCTATGAAGATTTATGCATGATGTATTGTGGGTGGGGGTGTAGATGGTGTACATTGAATGCAACTACCGCTACCACTTTGTCAATGTTATCGTCCTCATCATCATTCTCACTCTTGTTGTTTGTTTTAACTCCTGCTGCAGTGATGATGTTAATTTACCCACTCTCGACTAACAAATAGATTCTCGTATCTTATCTTGAATAACACAAAGTTCATTTATAACCACAATGTATATGTTGTTATCTCTAACTCTTAAGTTTTACTTGACAGTCATATATACAGCACAAAGTTGTATTGCACGTATTAATGGTAATTAAAGTTTGAATCACTGCAGCAATGCTCGAGAAACGCGAAGAAAATGAATAATAACAATCAAAACGCAAGTAAGCAGACCGGCCGGTTGGCGGCGCGTTTAGCGGCATCTGTGATGCCGGTGTTGGGGAAAGCAGGTCGACATAAGCCGCGGCCGAGGAGCCGCCGGCGTGGCGGGGATTGTGACGGAGGCTGACAGCTGATTTGGGGTTAAGTAGGCCGCGGCGTAGCTTTGTCCTGCCCCGCTGAACATCCACCCCGCGGTATGAACCCCAACCATCCCACCGACAACACCGTCCACCCCGCACGCTGCCCCGCAAGCCCGGGCACCGGCAAATGCGCAGGGCGAGCACTAAATAACGTCAAATCTCAACGCTCTGTGCATTTCAGACAAAGTGTGGATATAGGAGAAAAAAGAAATAGAAAGAAAGAAAGCGAGCAGCTTGTTTGTTGCCCGTGTTTCTATTTCAGGCCCCGGGTTGGATTTCGAAAGATCCGCCATTTTTCCCCCGTCATCAGCTCCGGCTAGCTCCACGGCTAACTCACTGCGAGAAGGACGGAGGGGACGATTTTCACACTTAAACTTCTCCTTCCCAACATTTCTGACCACGGTGAAACAACCAAATGGCGGAGAAAACACGCCACGGGCCACCAAGAGAGCAGCTGAGCGCAGTAGCTGCTGGAAACCGCTGCGTTTCCCTAAACCCAAACACTTTTTGACAGACGCGGGCAACGTAAGCACCAACAGCTTATTTTTCCATGTTGCTTCGCTATGGAGCATCAGATTTAGAGCGTTTTGTCACAATGAGTGCTGTACAAAGCACGTACAAAACATTTAATGATCGATTTCGTTTAACCGCAGTTACAACGGATAATAAAACAGAAACAGCAGGTAATATTACTCCTGTCTAACCTCGAACAGCAAGAACATCGATATTATTTTTACTTTAGAGGGAGCTGAACACAAAGTAGTCGGCTTAGTACCGTGATGATGGAGAGGAAATGTACTCAATTAATAATTCATATTTAGTATTTTTTTCAGATTGATATCTCAAGCGATGAATCATTGCAGGTGAATACATGACCCTTGCCTGTGTTGATACACACCTATAACAGGTCTCTGAGGATTATTTCTCAGCAAAGCAATTCTCTGACCCATGCGAGCGCCTATGTTTTATTAATTTTAGTTATATTTAGAATTATTGCGATTACAATCATAATCAGATCACTGCAGCGGCCAGCAGAACTGTATTAGCAAAACTTGCTGAGCTTGCTAACCATCGCTAGCTAGCACTTACATTATATGCCAACATTAAACACACGCTTACGTCAGCCGATCGCTACTGGACGCAGTGTGGTGAAGTCTTCACACAGCCCGGCTCGCTCCCCTGCTTACCGGAGTTTTTCGCACACGGGGGGACGATTCCAGATAAAACGAGTAAAAGGAAAAGGGCGATTGTTCAAAATACCGCGCCGAGCGCCATTCCTCCCTGACATTTCACAGCGGAGCCACGCCCTCTGAGCGCTACGTCCCTGTGACGTCACGTTTAAAGGGACAGTCTCTAGCAGGTCGGCTCGCCCTCGCGCAGTGTTGCAAAATTGTGTTATTATTCAGACATTTGTTTGGAAATATGTTTGATTTTAGACGTATTTCCTCAGATTCATGTCAAGAATGTTACATAAGTAGTTGTTGATTTGACATATTGATGTCATCCACCACCAATTAAGTGTACCATGTAAAACCTTTTCAAAGACCTTTGTGTTTGAAATGTGCTTTTGAGAGAAATCTGCCTTGTCTTGACAATATCCTTCAAATTGTCTGTCACTTCTGGTTTCCATTAGACCTATCGATTAAAAAATGAATCTCTCAAAACTGGTTAACTCAAAAAATTGCAACCAGTGTCTATTGCAAATTCGTGATGATGCACACCTCCACTGTGAGCATTTGTAGGATGTTGTCAAATTCTCATAAACGTAGATTTGAAAAACGCAGGAAAGAATCACGTATGCAAATAACTTAATTCTTAACTGTAGTTCTCAGTGTTCACTTAATTTATTATTTTATCAGATACAGTTTTCCTGTGTTCTTTCAAATGACAATTCAAAGCTGTAGAGGTGAAACCAGCCATTGGTGTGAGTTTATTATGTCTGAATGTATATCTGCAATGTAATAATCCTGATAATAACACTGGTACTACTACTACCAATGATAACACACTCTGCATTTGCCTGCTGTATCATCCCAGTCATATTGCTGCGTTGCATTCCTTTAAAATTTCACATTTATTGTCTCTCGCTCGGTTTGTCCAGAGCGGAAGATTTACGGCTGTCTGGAGAAAATGGAAAACGATGCAGAGTTTGGCCTGTATCGACTTAGACACACACGAGACACCGCTGCCAAGGATTTATCAGTTCGGTCCAACGGGCGCTGAACACACCCGCCATGACGTCACGACCAACAGGCTCCGCCCAGAAGGCGCCAAGCGGCGCTCATTTCTGGGTGCGCTTGTTCATATTTACCGTGGCATGCCGGAGGTGGGCGGCTGAGAAATTTGACCGGCAAGAGCGCAAAAAGACACACACGTTAACTTTCTACAACCCCTCACTCGATGGAACACTTGAAGATGGTATCAGTTTAATATTTCTCCGGTCAGAAAAATGAATGCTTTATCTATTCGACTGGGCTATTGTAGAAATGGATAACGATGCTACTACTAAGACAATGCAAAATCTAACAAAAGAAAAAACAAAACAACAAAAAACAGGTGTCACCGTTTAAAGTACAATTTTCATACTGTTTGTACTGGTTGTAGCATATAATTTAAACTGGCAAGACGATGGAAGACTTGGCAATAGCCTGAAATCAAACAGACAACCTTGAAATCCTCAATGATTGCCGCGATACTTTAAAAACTCAATCATAGATAGTTTACGTCTGCTGATTGAGACCACAGATCTGCCGTCATTCCTTTACCAGTCTAGAAAACGCGAAGAAAGGAGAGAAATCGAGGTCAGATCATATCTCGGCAAGTAAACACCTAAGTGAGAGGCAATGTATCAGGAATCTTTCACACTACATGCAGCAATTTGCATTGCGCAATGAAATCAATACAATACAATACAATTTACAATCAAGGTGCTGAGTTCCTGTGCAAAAGGTGCAAAAGGTATAAAAATGAAAAACAAAAAGATAACAGGAGAGAGCAAGAAAAATCTACATGCCGATACCGAAGAAACATATACAGACAGTATGTACAGTATAGTATAAATTGACGGTATAATGATAATAATAATAATAATAATAATAATAATAATAATAATAATAATAATAATAATAATGATAATAATAATAAAAACATCTGTAAAACAGAATTATCGTCACCAGGCGTTCATACATACGTGTAGTGCTCCAGGGTATGTAGGAGCACCCTGCTATTAGGATAAAATGACAATTATGCGTTGTACCTGCGGTCCACCTATACTCGGCTTGTGGTAGCGCTTTGGCGCCAGTCCCAGGTCTCGATCTTCTACTGGGTGCCGCCAGGGGGCAGTACAGCCGTCGCTCCCGGAAGGCTGCCTCGGCTCGGCGCACGGGAGGAAACCGGCGTTGTTGACACTTCGGCGGGCGACAATGGCGACCGACGTGAGGCAGGAGCTGGCCCAGCTAATGAACTCCAGCGGCTCCCACAAAGATCTTGCAGCTAAGTATGTAATGCAGCGGCGAGACTCATTCACTGCCGAATTAACGCGTTTGCTGATTCAGGAGGTCGGCACGTTTTGGCTGAACTGGCTAACATTAGCTTATTTGCTACATTAGCAGTGCATTCGTGTATTATTTTTCCTCTGAGAGCATGATATCTTTCTTGTATCCTGTTTTATTTTACATTCACCTTGGCGTTCAGTGTAACACCACAATCTGAAATAAGCCGCATTGTGAACAGTGACTAGCATAAGAGGAGAGGGGTCTTTCTGCATGTGAGGTATCTCAGGTTAAATGGAAAATATCTTTCTTTGCAGATATCGACAAATTTTGGAAAAAGCCATTCAGTTCACAGATGCAGATCAACTGGAGTCCCTAAAGGCCTTTGTTGAAGCAAGTATGAGATGCCAGGAATCTTGAATCATCATCCACAATGATATACATTTTACATATCGACTGTATGGGTAACGTGATCATGTTTGTGTTGATTTTCGATTTTTGCAGTGGTCAACGAAAATGTCAGCCTTGTCATCTCGAGACAGCTTCTCACTGACTTCTGCACGCACCTGCCCAACCTGCCTGACAGCACTGCCAAAGCGGTTTATCACTTCACCCTGGAAAAGATCCAGCCCAGGGTCATCTCCTTTGAGGAACAGGTCAGTATTCCTTCACTTAACTGTGTTATTGTCAATTTGTCACAAACGCCACCACTGAACTGTACAAAACCCGAGAAGGGTTAATACGTGTTGTACCCTCTGTTTAGGCGTTGGATCTATACATGAATCCTATTTATCGTTCTCATCTTATTCTCATCAAGGAGTGATATCTTGAAGAGATATTGAAACATTTTTGATTTTGATCATGCATAGTGAAACTTCTTGCATGCCCTCTCTCTCCACAGGTAGCTTCAATTAGGCAGCACTTAGCTGCCATCTATGAAAAAGAGGGAGACTGGAGGAACGCTGCCCAAGTTTTAGTGGGCATCCCGCTAGAGACAGGACAGAAGTAAGCCACAGGCAGACTTTCACTAATCAGAGCTGTCGTCAATGCCTGGTGAATTTATCTTTTAATATTCCTACCCTCTCACAGGCAATACAACGTCGATTATAAGTTGGATACGTACTTGAAAATAGCTCGGCTGTACCTAGAGGACGACGACCCTGTGCAGGCAGAAGCCTACATCAACAGAGCCTCTTTGCTTCAGAACGAGTCTTCCAATGAGCAGCTTCAGATCCACTACAAGGTGC
>OMPJ01010448.1:0-18720 GCA_900312935.1 Carapus acus
GAACCAGAGTGGGAGTTGTCGGGGCCTCTTCCATGACAATGTCTGCGATTAAGAACGGGAAACGATCGCGAGGTATGAAAGAGGCTCTCTGAACGACAGACGGGTTGACTGCGTCCTGCAAGCACGTCTTTGCTCGTTTCCTCTGTGGACTACCTGAATCTGGTGGCTTCTTGTCTCCCACGTGGACAATAGTGCTGCTGAAGCTGCACTGGGACGTGACTGAGGCTACACTCTCTGCCTTGCTGGCCATGGTCAACTGAGGCAGCTGGGGCGGCTCCCCCACCAGGCCTACTGAAGCACCTGCAGAGGCAACAACAAGCAATCCGTTGCATTAGTCCTCATATCTTCTATTAATGCCATAACTTCCGATCTCAAGTTCTGCCAACAATCAATACCATACCTTTGGTGTTGCCGCTGGCCTCTTGCTGTTTGTCATCATCTGAGGTGGAGGTGCATGAGGAGGAGCCACACTTCCTTTTGATGGTGTTTGGAATATTACAGCTGTCTAGATACCTGCAGACATTTTGACACAAGGATATAAGATGAGGACAAGAAACACAACAGGGGACTTTCTGACAGCCAGAGCCTCTGGTTGCTATGAGAACACTGTATAGACGCCAGCATGTGGCGGACTGCTGCTTGACACGTGTCTGCTCACCAACACTCACAACCACACACCTTATGATGCTGTCCAGACAGTTGATCTGCTGATAGGAGTAGCCTGCGACCGGCTCCTTCTGGGCCAGTGGCGCAGGGACGAGGGCTTTGGGGGATTTGGTCATGTCGGCTATCAGACCTCTAATGGGGTCGCTGTTGATGGCTTTGAAGCTGTTGGCTGTACCTGGGTGCAGAAGAGATTGTTAAGAAGAGCTGCTCAGAAAACAAAGACTCACCAATGTGGCTCAGATTGAGATTGTCTTGTCTTACCGGCGTTGGTTGGCTTTTTGGGAGGGGGTCGATTACGAGATTCAATGAAGACCTGCTGCCCATTGGTTTTGACCATGTGAACGTCTTTACAAATCTGCTGAAACGTCATCTGTAAACATCAATAACAACGGTGTTACATGAAATGTCATGTTTGTATTGTTATCTGTACACTGACTAAGTAACAACAACAAATGTGGTACTGAGTATCACATTGAGACTCACGGGTTTATGTAGAGCAACTGCTGCGGCCTCATCCATGGTGGGGCTGTTGCCGTCGCTGGAGGAGGCGGCAGAGGCGCTGTGGTGCGGCTGATTTGAGTGTCGGGATCCTCTGGAGCCACTGGAGCCGAGGGAGCTGTAACCCTGAGACCCATTGCTGTGGACCGGCTGCACTAGCAGCCGGTGAATCTTCTCGCTCAGTTGGACCACGTCAGGCGTGATAACCCGACTCTCGCAGGCTGGAGATGTGGTGAACACATCCTCATTCAGCGGACTCCTGATTAGGGGCGGAAGCGGGAAATGAGGATTAGGGTTTGGTACTAAGTGCGTTTTTTGCTATGCTATGATAAATTATATACACTCCACATGTAACAAAACACTTACGTCCTGACTTTGTGGCGTCCCACGATGAACGCCACCTTCCGGCTCCAGGGATTGACAAATGAGGACCAGCTGGTGTCGATGGTCACATATTCACCGCTGCGAGCACACATCCTCAGGGGTGTGTACTCAAAGGGCTGACCAGCAAACTGAAAGACTGGGGGAGGAGAAAAGGATGCAGGCATTAGGGACGGTGACAAGGTGAGGGGAACTGCTACAATACAATGCTAAAATGTTCATCGACATCACATTTTACGATAACAAATGGACGACGACTGCAGAAAGAGGAGGCAGTTGCACTCACTTTTCTCGTGTATAGCCACCATCATGGGCCGGTCGTCAGGGTGAATGTAGAGCAGGATGGGAGCCCCCACCAGATCTTGGGGAAGATAGCCTAGCAACGGCACTGCCCTGCACGCAAACAGATCACACGCTGGTCATTTCGGCTGCTGCGGCTTGAGCGCACCGTGGCGCTGACCGACCAATCAGTTGCTGCACACTGACCTCTCATCGACCTCCTGAAAAAGGCAGCTGGGAGTGTGACTGGTGGTGAAGATCCTTTTGTCGGCAGGAATACGGGGAGCTGAGGGGCACAGGACGTAAAAGGACTTGAGAAAAAGAGGAGCCGAGGTTTGCAGTGAGGTCAGAGGATAAACTGCAGAAACGGCCTCATTCCGTGCTAAAGCACTCGCCGTTAGGTGACATTTTATCAACAATAGAGACTTTCTCCTCCCCTCCCTCCCTCCCCATGCGCCATGGTGGGCTGATGGAGTGGCACGTACCCTCATATCCAGAGTGAACCCGCTCTGCAATGAGCAGGCAGCATGGCTGTGGTTCAGCGGCGTCTGAATCTCTGATGGTGAGCTGGTAGGGTGTGAGGCGGAAGGGGTAGTAGCGGATCGAGTCAGCATGCGCCCTGTCGGCACTGATCCGACAGAACATGGACTTCTCCTGGGTGCAGTCCACTGGGGGAGAAGCTGAAAAGGAGAGGCAAAGCAAGTCAGTCGAGAAACTGTCGTTGGGAATCATCCCCCATATTGTCCTCCTCCATTTGTCCCTGGTTCACTGTACTTTAGCTCACCTGAACCGATGCAGTTGGCCCAGGAAGGCAAGCGGCACGGTGCCGTTCCGCTATAGAAGGTGCTCACGTCCTGTGGGGCCAAGAGTTCGGAGAATATAGTGCCCTGGAGACACTCCGGCTTACAGCGGAGAAGGGATGAGCCCTGGGGTGAGACGTACACGACTTTCCCAGACAGGAATGACACTGCCATGGAGAATGTGTCCTGAAAAAGTCCAAGGGAAAGAAATTTATGCTACCACCAGCTGGACAACCATAGTGCTGGACTTAAAGAAATCATCATTTAAGTTGGGTTTCTAACTGTGAGCAGCTGGTGCTGTGCAGCGAACACATTCAAACATCTCAGTCACATCTAAGGAATCTCATTAATCTTAGTGGCGTTTGTGTGAAATTATGTAGTGGTAAAACCAATGTTCCATTTCGCTTAATTGGAAATCAGCACGGTATTAAAATGGAAGTAATCGATTCATTTTTAATGAGCTGTAGTAATAACGGACGAGATGAAAATGAAAAAAACCCAGGTCATTGAGTCTCATGTCATACTTACAGTATTTTTGAGGGTGTATTCTGATGTGATGTTGTCCAGCTCCTCAATAGTGAAGGTGGAAAGATCCAAACTGCAGCCATGGCACTCCTCCACGCTCCACTGGTGGTAGTACTCTTGGTTTGCTGGAGGGAGGAGCACATTCCTTGGTGAGGGTTGAGGTGTGATAGCCGACACTTTTGTCCTTCACATGATCTCAGAGCTAAACTACTGTCATAAACTACGCGGTGAGCACCGGCTTACCTCGGACTTGTCTGACACAGTGGAGGGCGTACTTCAGAGCATCGAGGGTGCTGGAGTGACCTTTGCCCTTGCGTTCAGCTGGCACTCGCAACTTCAGCTCTTTGATGGCTTGCATTAGCTCTTTCTGGGTCTGGACTCTGGCCGACTGGTCGCTGCTGCAGCCCGAGGTGGAGGGGGGGTCGCGCTCCGAGCTGGTGGACAACAGGCTGTATGCCAGGGAGCCACCAGGGGGTGAGAGACTCTGGGAGTTGGAGCTGGAGGACAAAAAACAGTTTTCAGTGAGTAACTTTGTATCATAACGCATTGTAGCAAGTGTGCTGAGTTTCGAGTTTTCATTTCTCTTGCCTCTTGTTGCTCTCTGAGGTTTCCAGCATCATGCCGGAGTCCTTGCCATTAGATGAACTATGGGAGCTCCTTGTCGACTGGCGCCCGCATGAGGCTTTATCTCTGTCCATCCCTCCCTCGCTCTCCCGCTCCCCAGAGTCATTCCCGCTGGAGAGGCCGTCCATGTCGTCAGAGTTGGGGCCTCTCCGATCGCCGGAGGAGCCTCCCGATCCGGACCCGCCGCTGGGAGACGAGCAACATCCTCCACTGCGGCTCTGCTCCTGACTCGTTGTGTTAGAGCTTGTCTGATCGTCTGTGTTGCTGTGTGGAGACCGTCCTCCTTCCTGCTCCTTCTCGCTTTCTCCGGCCCGTATCACTCGTCCCCGAGTGCTGCTGCTGGCCACTGATTTAGGGTTGTCATAACTCATAATAGTGTAGGATGAGGCTGGTACAGCTGGATTGGGGTGTCAGGTGAGGAGAAAACAGGAATAAATAGGCTTACTTGACTTAAATGGGAGTATTATGTCCACGCAGGACTCAGTGGTCCAGTGTCCAATGGTAAACTCGTACTATAACGGCAATCCATAAAAAAGTTGATCGCTTCTCCCATGAAATGATATTGATAATTTCTTGCATGCAAACCCGTCATTGAGGGGTTTTTCTGAAAGCAGAGTCACTATTTTTATGTTATTCGCTTCTCATCTCCATGGCAGATGTGCTCCCACAGGTGGCATCAGAGCTGCGAGTTAAGAACTACAGCAGATCACGCCAGAGCCAAAAAATACACTCCTCCCGTCCTGTGTCTACTCTCCTTGCCTCCTCTGGTTAGGAGCTAATGGCCAGCTGAAACGACAAGAGAATGGAGGTCGTAAAGAAAAAGAAAAAATAATGTTCATTGGGTTACAATCCAACCAAAAGTGACGGAAGATGGCGGCTGAAACAAGAAGACTTCTGTCTTAATATATGTATCTGACCAATGGCCACAGAAGTAACAATCTGGTTCTATTTATTCCAAAAGAAAAAGGGTGGTAGCTCATAATCCTTTAATCTCTGCAGACGCAATCAAACGACAACATGGTCCAATTCAGATGAGACAATCCTGTCCAATTTGGTGCCTTTAGATCCCTGACGTCAATAAGCCTCAGCTCCACGCACTACGTACATGTTGTTCAGACCTATCTGCGGCTTTGGACATTGATCCCCAATGTACTTTGCGGTTCTTTTTCTGATGCCAAGCACTGCGCAAACTGATCTCTCTGATGTGCTCATTATTGGATTTGCATGAATGCGGAAACAATGCTCATAATTCACCATTTTATCAACAACGGCTTTGTATTAGATCAGATGGGTGAGTCATACGGCACATGGCACACTTGGCTGGGTGGGGAGAGAAGCAGGAATGATCTGGAAATACGGGCGCAAGAATAAGGGCATGAGTGGGCGTAAAAACGGGCTGGCATCCATGCATACTTCCATGGGTGAGGGTGGCAACACAAGACTGGAGGGGGTGACGGCTACTAGAGTACCCGACATGCCACCTTCGCTCAGCCAGCCGTCCACTCCGCGAGCCAAATTTGGCAAACCAAGGGTCGTGTTAGGTTCAGTGGAACATGCTGTACACCTCAACAAGTAGCAGTTGAATTGCACAGCAAGACCAATCTCAGTTTACATGGGGCCATGTTTTGGCTTCAGTGAAATGCTACAGTGACATGAAGCTTCTTGACTGAGGTTTACAAAAAAAGACATTTGAAGTTGGTGCAGGTTCTAATTTAGACTCTTTGGCGCCACATGGTGGACAGGGATGTGTGTATCAATTGCAAAGGGGTGGGTGCTACCCTCTCCCAGAGAACAACTCTGTGCTGTGGGAAGAGAGGCAGTGTGCCACTACATGTTGATCAGAAAAGCAACATGTACCAACAGCTGGACTTGAGCGGTTCCAAAAGCTGGGCAAAGCAACTGCAACTGAACTGAACCAACAACCATTAATCAGGTGCATTGTATCATTCCAGCCTGTCAAATGTTCTCTGTGCTACAGTTCCAATGAAGAATCTTAAGAATGCCGACACACACCAGGACGGAAACACAAATACAACACTACTCATGAATAGCCCGTAAAACAGAATGACTTCCATTATAATGAGCAGGGCTGTGCTCCTTCAGCTCGCAGCGGCAAGGCTCAGATAGGCACTACCCATTCATTGCATATCAATATTTTATGGGTTAAACACACAATTATTTCGCGTAGGAAGCAGAGTTGCTAATAATATCAAAATGCCTGAGTGCGCCATCTCAGCCACAACGGCACAGTGAGATGGGAAACGAAGCCTCTTGCCTGGACAGTACTGAACGTAAATTGTTTTAACATTATAAAAATATGTATCTTATATCTCTCCAGTGGTTTGGTCATTGAGTCCCGTCAGACGGGCGTGTGAGTGTGTGTGCGTTAGTGGACGTGCCGACACATCAGAAACGAAATGAAGCTGCGATTTAAATGAACGGCGATTGAAATGATCAGCGTCTTTTCCCCGATCTCATTCTCTCGGACGATGTGTCATTTATCTTGATGACACGAAATATGCTCCAGATGCCAAATGCATGACAACAATAGCGCCCTGTACTGAGGCGCACGGAGGCATGGGGACAACAACGTGCTGCGCAGCTTACGGCGGACACACCTTCCCGTGTTTGGAACGTCACATTCTACTCTTCCTCTCACACGCCCTCCGCAATAACGACAAACATGTGACGTGTGACAATCGTTGAAACACCATCAAAAATCACGATCCGCTACCTACCCATAGCCGGGGAGACGAACATAGCAGGGGCGGTGGGTGCAACGTGAGGAGTTCGAGTTCGCGCCGGACCCAATCGTCTGTGCCGAGGAAAACGCTCCCGGGGAAACTTCCACTCTGGACCCGTGGCGTGTGTGGACTAACTGCGTCCTTCTGATTCATAGCACGGCGCTGTGTGGTTGCTGCTTCGCTGTCCCTGTCCGTGTGGGTGTCGCGGCTGGGCGCACACAGCTCGGAGTGTGCTCGGCCGACGCTCGCGCCTGTTTGTACATTATTTTGCCTGTGTACATTCGAGGCACGTGTCCCCGGCGGTGCTTTCCGCAAGGCTCGCCGGCTACGGATTGGTCGGCTCGCCTGGCCAATCAGAGGAGTGAGACTAAGGAGGGGCGTGGACTTGAGGGCGGGCGCGTGGCCGAAGGGGGGCGCCAGAGTTCGAGCTGCGCTCGGATCCGCAGCGGCGTTGCACCCCGCGCCTTCCGACCGCGGTGCGGAAGAGCATAAACTGATCCGCGTACAGTTTCGAGTGCGCTCGCCACGCAGTACATTATGTACAATTGCAAGACAATGAAACGTGCGGAGTGAGAGAGACAACGTTCTGACTATATACACACACGCGCGCACACACACAAACACACCCCAGCGCTCTGAACGCAACACAAACTATTTATAGAATCGCTGCAGCCTTCCAGAACACTGTCAAGACTGACATGTCACACTGTGTTCAGATGTACAGTAACTTATGTAACATTTCACATAGGTAATGCTGTACTGCTTGGACAAGGCATGGTGCCAAATGAAACAAGTGCAGCTAATCACTTCAGTGAACGTTGCTGTTCAACTCGGGTGTGCAGGCATCCAAGATTATCTTTGATGACCAACTCCTATAGAACTTTGACCAACAGCATTTTACATTATTTTAGGCCAAAGCCTGGACTGATGTATTAAAGAATATATATATACAGTATATATAAAATACAGCTGACATCAAAACATTTCCTGTTGTCGCTTCAGATGTCAAGTTCAGTCTGGGTGTCGCAGATTTGAGTTGATATGCATCTACATTATTGAAAACTTTGTCGATTTTGAACATTTCTGGAGCTGATACCAGATGAAGGTCTGAAAGGATCTGTTTTCATTCTTGGTGATTCCGATAAAGCTATGGTTATGTGCTCGAGATAGAGGGGCTCAAGACCAAGTAGTGTAAACCACAAGTGTGAGAAATGCCATGAGATAACAGTGGCAAAATAGAGTTTGATAATCCAAGGCTAACAAATAATTCTGACGGCCATTTTGTTTACATTCCAGCTAAAATGATCACAACAACTTTATTTACAAATTTAATTTGCCTTATTTCCAGCATTTCCTAAATGGGTCTAGCACCTTAGTGGATAGCATCACTCTGTTTTGACATGCTCAGACAGATGTTTATGCCTCTGCTGTTTGGAAGTCTTGCTGCTTTGGCATTGACATTGTTTTTGTGCAAAACAAAGCTACTATAGTTCATCTACTTGTGCATTACTGATGTAGCATTACAGGTGATATGCTGCTGATAAAAAATCAGTAGCGGACCACAGAGAACATGATAGCTGGACCAATGGGACGAGAAACATGAGGGAAGGTTTCTTGTGGTCCTATACTTGACACTTTTCTTGCAACATTTGAGCAAAAATTTCAACATTCTGATGTCAGCAATGAGTCTCCATTCCAGCATGCTACTTCAGTGCTGGACCTTTGAGGCCTTCAGGGTTGGACACGGAAAGATGAAGAAATATAACTAAGCCTAAGAATAATATTACATCTGGAGCAAGAGTATGACTTTTTCTTTTTACACCCACTGTGAACAGTCAAACGGCCAACAAAGGCAACAACTGAGACACTGAGTGAGCTGTCCTTCAAGCCAGCAATCCTGAAGTCAAAACAGCAACATTGTTGCGCCTCCATTTCAAGTTACTTATTTCAGAGACTTTCCAGGTGCACTGTGCTCCCACAGGTGATGTGCTGGCTTGGCAATGCATTTGCCACCGTAGATCTCTCACTCACACTACCTTAAGACATTTAAATCACACCTTTGTTGTCGTTGTACATGCACAAGTAATTTGTTGTGATATCAGTGTGTGCTGCTCCATGTTGTCAGATTTGTGGTGTAAATTTAAGAAAAAGAGACAAGATCGTGAATGACAGTCGTAACTCATCATCACAACCAAAAAGCAAATTTGTGGTTTGTTTTGGAGTCCCCTATAAATGCAGCAACTACAAGGGGATCTACACATTGTCTGAACATTTTTTTAATTCTTAGAAAACTGGACTGACTGATTCATTGGTGATTTCACAGAGGGATGTGCTAACACCACGGCTCTTTCCTTTGTTTTGTTCAGACCAGATGTTTTTTTTTTCTATGTGCACACAAGGAACGTATCACCCTTTCTGGAAAATCCACTGAAAAGAAGGATTCGTACCAGAGAGTGGCTGCTGAGAAAGCCAGCACACATCTCCCTAAGAGAGGGGTGGTGACAACACACACACACACTCATGCTTGGCCATGTGTAATTGCCAATGGCTCAGGCAGGGACGCATATTCAGATCAGTCAGCCCAGTATAGGCCGATTTGATCTGATTCCCAAGTGCCGATAAACATTCTAGGCAGGATTGAGGGTTGTGTCCTGACATCGGTCCTACCTGAACTGCAGCTTAATTTTAATGTTCTCAGCTATGTGGAACCCCAAAACCCCTGACACAGCACAGACATTTGCAAAAACTGAGAGCACCACCTGAGTGCAATATCTGCGGGATATAATCATAGCAGAACAAACAGTGTGACACAATATTTCCTGGCATCTCTTTGTTCAGAGCATTGCAACTCAACTCTGGTGTTTTCACGGACACATCAGCCAGAGCGTTGATAGCAAATTAACGAATTAAACGATAGATGATGTGAGCAACAGAAGCTTCGATACCAAATTCTCCCAGGTGAAACATAGCAGACACAAAAGAAATCGGAAATGAAAAAACGTTTCCAAAACAATATTTGCACAGAGAGGACATGGTTCACGTGTCGTTGCAGCCTATTCGTACGGAACAGTTTGTAACGCCAGTTTGGAAATTGTGCTTCTCCACATTTCGCAACACAAGAATCAACGGTTTCAAAAACAATGTCAGGGCGGTCACTTAACAAAAACACACAACTGATGACTCCCAGAAGTTCAAAAAATTGACCGTATTGACTCTTTCGGCTTGCAACATCTCCACCGCTCATATTTCGGTCTTTTAAAGCTTGTAACTTCTTAAACGTTAGAACATGCAAGCAACTCATGGAATCGCATCAACTCTCACATCTGAACAATGACATTTCCGATGAATACAAATAAATTTGGTATTAGCTTTATGGTCTGTACGGTAATGCAAAAGTCGCAAACATTCTCGTGAATACACAAACAATTCCATGTCGCAGGTCATGCCTACCTTTCAAATGCTTCCGAATGTTCGGAAAAGTCTTCATGGTCCTTAATTACACGTGCAATTGTGAAGTCATACCGCAAACACTCCTCTAGAACCGCCTCTGTCCCTGCAAGTTTCTGTATGAGTCCGACTGTTCCACTGCCATGTCTGTTAACCGCCTGTGGAATAGTTTACACGCAGCACTACACGTGCGGGCCGGGCCCTAGTCTCACAAACACATTGAAACACAATCTGTGATTGGTCGGACGTCTTGCTATGGTACCGCCCAGTTTTGTCAGAGAGCAATTTGATTAGCCGAGAGGCGGAGCCAAGAAGCACGGGGCTCCGTGGTCACGTTGCAGTGTAGATGGTGCTTAGTCCAGCTCAAACAGGACCTGGTACACGAGGGGGCGGGGCTCCAGCCACTCGCGTTGCCTCCCCTCGGCCGTAATGACTTGAATAAGGTCGTAGTAATATTTCAACGTCATCTGTGGACCCTGCTGAGAGGTTTAAGTGACGGTCCTCAGAATCGTGAAGTTGTTTTGTGGTCAATGCAATGTCACACGCTCCTTTTATTGCATGCTCGGCACCCATCGTAATTTTTTTACTAAATGTGAAGTTTTGCAATGACAATGAAGATTCCTGATTTCTGATTATTGTTTTTACGTTTTTTGGTCTATGTGAACACAACTAGCCGACAAAACATATTTGATCGTCCTTGAACTTGCTGCAACTCTAGCAACCCTGGTTTCAGATGAGGGTGTTTAACCTTGATTTCGGCTCCTCACTAGCTCTTCTATCCCACGTTTCCATGTTGAATTGTATCAGTGATTGCACGTGCAGCATAAGGAGGGAGTTTGAGTGGGAATCTATTCACTTACAGTTGCAATGCTCATTTGCCAGAAAATCCCCTCATCCAAACATGTTTGATCCTTGTGGATGGATGCTGCTAACAGCCTTTGAACTGCCATGCTCGGATGGAATAGTTGCCCCTGCCTCTCGACCCGACTTGGAGGGAGGCGCTAGCTGACACACGCTGTTTTAGGTGCGCGTCCGTTTCGTCATTACGGCAGAGGTGCGGCCGCGGCATGCAGGCAACGTGCTCGGGGCCGGTGACGTCACTCTGTCCTCCTCGCCTACTTCGGCGGCACGTGTCAGGTGGGATGGTCGGCCGGGCGCTGTAAACACCGCGTATATGGGACAGGAGGGAGGGAGCACACTGAGCAGGGGGCGCTACAATCATGGTAAAGGTACACGATGTCTCCCAAGACACTAATCCTGTCGTTATTTCAATGGGAACGAATTCGCGCACGACATATGAAACGTTTCCATATTGCTAGCAAGGCAGCATCTGGGTGGTGCTGTTTATTCCTCGTTCCTTCTGGCTGAGTCATCATCCAATGCAGTCAATAATACTATGTTGTGTTTGTTATTTTTGCACGGATTCCCTGCCCTTATGTCTCTTGTATGGAATGAAATTCTTTGGTTAAAACAATATGTTCCTTCCTTGTCCCACATCTTTTTTTTTTCTTACTTCCTCCCCTCATCAGCAAACAATGTGATATCATCACATGAATGGCAAAATTCATCAGGTGGCATCACCATGCTGCCATTTTGTGGGAGGCTGATGCCATCAACTGCTTGGTGATAAGGTCATGTTTGGTCCAGCAGAAGGCAGTGTCCACACACCCTGTGACCCACTCACAAAAAGTAACACGGTGACACCATGAAGACGGGATGATGTCATTGATTTCAAATGTTCGAGGATGTTACTGTCACTATGAGCATGTTCCACTATTAACTGTAGAACATGCTCACGTGTACGCTTGCCAAAAACACATGCATATACTCCAGTTATAGTAAATACATTCCCCTCGACCAACTGTGGCTGCTGCTGGGCGGACCATAACGATAATATGATGAAAGCACTGAATGTGCGGGACACACTCACAGCATGTTCACTCTGAGATGTGGTATGCATATAGCTTGCGGGACTGCATGTGTAGAATCTCAGCACGAGGAATCACGTCGATATGATAACATCTTAAACTGACACGCGCTACGTTGTGTTCACACTGACTTGTCCCATATATTACCCCCACTATCTAGACCTCTGCAAAATGTTCCTATGTGTGCGTTTGGTGTAACGAGCCAACAGTTTGCCATGTCTATCTGTGATACTCCTCGCAGCCATGATGTCACCTGTCACCACCTGCGCCACCCGTTGGCACTGTGTGGTTGACTCCACCCTACCTTCCTATTCAGCACATCAAAAATAAAAGTCTACCTACTTGTTCCAGCAGTGTGGACAAAGCAGAAAGAACAGGAGTTCGAAGGAGAGTTGCTTAGTCGATTGTCATATTTTGTGAAGATGCCATTGCAGTGTTAGCGTCTGAGAATGTATGCATGAAAAAGCAATAATCCTCTACACGATCTTTGACACTGCTTCTTTGGGCGGCTGTGGCTAAATCTGTGGAGACCTCTGTTTTGTCTGGGGATGAGAGGGTTGCCATGTTAGGATCAAAATAAAAATACTTGAGGTCGGACAGGTGGCTGGATGGATTCCAGTTTGCTTCTTGAGCACTCCCAAGGTGCCCTTGAGCATAGCACCTGATCCCAACTCCCTCAGGGGTGCAAACATGGATGCAGCCCCAAACTCTGTAAATCCCTCCTGCACGACACGACATGATAATTGTACATGTTTGTGTTTGCATGTCACTGTGTGTATTTGAATAAGTGCTAAGAGTCTAAAATGTACTCTCTGGGGGATTCATAAAATGTGACTTAAACAAGGTGAGGATTGTAATTGCTCCCAGGGGGGATTAACTGTGCTCTCCTCCTCGAAATCGTTGTGCCGCTTTTGTCCAGACGATGGCAGCATTTCTCGAGCGCTAAGCCTCAGTTTCCTCTCTGGGTAGTATCGGCACAATTTACTTTATTCACTACATTACCCACAAGCCACCGCTCTGCAACGCTCTGGGCTGAGACGTCAATATAAGTTCAGGTCGTGTTAATGTGATGCGGCGCCCGCCCCCATTTTAGTTGAAAATTACGTAGAAAGGACTTTACAGGCCGTCTCAGATGTGTGTAAGCGGTAAACGTAGAAAGTTTCGCCTTGACAGCGTTTTGTGGGAACCGCCTTTGACGTTGGGGCGTGTGCGCGCTCCCACAATCAGGAAATACGCGTGTGCGCAAATGAAAAGCAGAGCCCGTGGTCCCTCCTCCCCGCCCTGACCGCTGTCTATGGCCCGTCCACGCCGCGGCTCAGTCCCCGTCCTGTAGGAGACGGACCACTGTCGCCCCGCGGACCCCCGATGGCGAATTCCAGCCTCGTCACGCGTAAGTCTCCGTAAAATCCAGCCATAATTTCCGAGTGCCTTCCTTTCCACACGTAGCGATGCTGCTCCGTGGATGCCTGTGTGGGATTCCTTTCTCCAGCTCCCCCAAAGTAATGTTTTGGATCGCAGAATGGAGGGAACAAGTGAGAGCAGGATAGTTTTTAGTGGAAATACGCCGTGGAGTCGCGCTGGAAATGTATTCGGCCCTCTGAGAATCACGCCTGGGACTCTGTAAACTTAACCGTTTGCCTTTTGAAAGCGTATTCAAGTCAGATGATGCATGTTTTACTATCGTAGAGCTGATGATGCATGAGATACCGATGAATTCCTCGCGTTTCATTACTGTTATACAGGCAGGACCTGTGATGCGTTTGAGGACCCTCACAAACTGTCCATCTAAAATTGTGATTCAGGCCAATAGTGCAAATTAAGTTCATTCACTGTTTCTAAAAGCGGCGCTTAATCTGAAATAACTTGTCAAGCGCTGGCTAAAGTCACCTCGCCTTTTTATGGTGTTGATGACAGAGTCGTAATGTTACGCTACGCCAAAGGGAGAAGAAACAGTTCAGTGTCCCACAAGGAGCTTGTCCTCTCTCAGTGGTCTTACACTGCATAGAGTGAGACACCTCTTCTTTTATTTATAACTTTTTTCCATTACTGCTCGGAGAGTGTGTAGCTTTGACTAAGCGCCTGGCTCATTCAATTATACTGAAGAATCCAAGCACAGGCCTGTGGCATTAGCACTGTGGGTGTTTGTTTAACCATATACTGATGATTATAGGTGACCCCCTCACTCATATGCAGGCCCATGAAGATTTTATTGGAGTGGGTCAATCACCCTGGGCTTCCCATTCCCAGTATGAGCGTGGGGAAATACTACAATTCCAGCAAACCTGTCCGAGCAGTTGTGTAACATACTTACCTCACAGTGGCGACACACCAAAACCTCTCCATCCGGTAGCACAATCAGGGTTACTGGCGCAAAGGCGCAGCTTTGAATTTTGGGATGTACAGAGTGACCCGATGAGTGAGCGTCGCCTGTGTGTGGGTCAGCTGACCTCTGACCTCAGCAGTGACACGGTGTGCGATGGAGAGAGGAGATCTGTTTGGGCTGCTGTGTGCGACCCCCACAGCGCCTCCACATCCTTCGGAAATGGATCTGGCACAGACTGACGGAGCCTTCTAACTCGATAACGCTGGATGCAGAGCCGAAGCCTGCAGCTCGCTTCCCCCCTCCAACCCACGCCCCCACCACACATCGTGCCCGGTTACTCTCCTGATTTCTGGCGCGTAGCAGTGTGTACTCACACACGCATTCAGTGCATTGACTCGCTCTGTTGGTTTTGGAAACCGCGATACAAGATCGGCACGAACAGGCGAGTGGATATTGTGGTGAAGGGGTTGATTCTAACTTCCTGTCGTCGGCGTCCCAGACATTTTAGCCGCAGGAGATTTGTGGATTGGCAGGGGCACAGAGGACTAAAATAAGAGTTCGGTCTCCCTAGCCGCTTGTCACACTTGCTTCCTCGTGTGTGGGGGATTTTCTGCTGATATCAGCTGTTGGGGAGGAGAGCATCCTCTTCCTTTCTCAACGCTTATTCGCCTCAGAGATCTGGTGTGGGTCAGCAGTGTTTTGGTCACTGATGGGTTACAAAACACAATGAAGGGTTGCAAAAGTAACATCACAGTGGCAGAGATAGAGGGAAGTGGTGGAGATTTGTGGCGGCCATGCATTCAAGGTGATTGATTTGTGGAGCACGACTGTGTTTCGTCACAACGTCAGGCGAGATTTGACTGCACTCTCATCTAAAATTAAAATTTTGCTAACCCACGGTGCAGCGTAGAGGAAATGTGATGGAAACCACCGCAACTGAAGTCGGCCTGAGCTGAAGTCGGGGGCGGTGGGGTTCTGATGGCGCCCATAGAGGGTGGAGACCAGCCATTTTTCTGTAACCGTGCTCGGCCTCTACGTGCAGCCAATGCGACTTAGCGTTCCACTCAGCACAAGCATGATGACTAATTGTAGCATATGAAAAGTAATGTGATGACACCAGGATGGTGACTTTGTGGAAAATGACCTCAAACGTCTGGAGTCTGCGTGTGTGTACAGTACACACAGCCATAACGAGCTGTTTGTGTTGATATCAAAGTAACTGTTTGTGTCGCCCACAGCGAGTTGCGCTGTTCTGTTTTCCCCCTTTTAATTATATTTAGCACACATCTTGGTTGTGGCTCCAGTTGCTGGGGGATTTTTGCCGCAGACCTGTGAAATATGTGGCGGCTAAGGGTGGAGCCCCTGGTGAGGAGGCGTGTGTGTGTGTGTGTAACGCGTGTCAGATTTCGGGGCTCAGGTTGTCATGATGCCATTCACCTCTCATGGACGCGCATGGTCACGGCGTGGAGGTCGGACAATGGCCTCCACTTAGGCCGAGGCTAGAGAGGCAGAACAATGGATGCAGGCAAGTGTGTGTGTGTGAGTGTGTGTGTACATGTAAAGAGGTTCTTGTTTGGATTTTCAAACACACACTCAGCGCAAAGAGCTGGCTTGATGTTGGACTTGACCGAGACTCTAAGTTGCAAGCTTCCCTTGATCCTGTGTCTCCTCTCTTGCCATCCTCTCGTGCACACACACACGCGGGACACACACACACTCAGATAGGCTGATGTGAAAAGGCATGCGACAAAAAGATCCACAAAGGCCGCTAATGTGACGTGTCGGAATTTTTCTCGTGTAATGGGCAGCCAGAGGAGCTCTCATGCCCCAAAGAGGACCTCAGGTTGCAGTCTGACCTTTGACCCCGGCCTGAGATCAGACCCCCTCTCATCCCATCACGTGAAGCGAGCAGAGATGGCGGTGCAGAAAGTCCTCCCAGCTGGATTCCTGTTTGAAGACGTTCACTGACCTTCTGATTGCTCGTGTGTGTGCGAATCACTGTGGCGTCCTTTTGCTCAAGAAGTTGTTTCTTTTGGCTGCCGGGTTTGCTAACACAATTTATGTGATCGATTCAGCCTCACACGCAAACAGTGGTGAAGGAGCCAAGGGGGGGTGTGAAGACTGACTCAATGACTCATTCTGATATCAATCTTGGTGTGCGTGTGCGCGCGTGTATGTGTGCTTGTGCGCGCACATGTGGGTGTGTGTTCATAGATATCACTGAATCATGTTGTCAAAATATCAGAGCCTGTGTGAAACCGAAAACACTGATTCTGGTTCCGGGGCCCGCCAGCCAGCCCCAAGCACACACACACACTCTGCTCCCCTGTCCCCCGCTCTCTGAGTCAGCATGTCCTTCTGGTGACAAAGGCAGTGCTGTAGCCGACCCCGCCTCCCACCACAATCTCTACCATTCATTTATTGTGTCCCTTGCACAGAGACACACACACACACACACACACACACACACACACACACACACACACACACACACTTGCCTGTCTGTACACGCCACAGTCTGTCTCTCTTGTCTCACACCGCATTAGCGATGAACACAAAAGACCTCAACCCAACACATCCAGGACACTGCGTGTCCACTCAGCTGCTCCACGGAATGCAGGGATGTGACACACACACACACTCACACACACTCACACACACTCACACACACTCACACACACTCACACACACTCACTCACACACACACACACACTCACACACTCACACAAACGCCAACCCACATAAGCCCGTATACCCAGACGATAAGTGATCCAGAAAGAATGACTCGGACCACATGACCTCCCCCTCCACCCTTGTAACAGGCTGCTAGCACCATCTGCGTGTGTCCACAGTGATGCTAACTTGCTTTCTGTCCCTTCCTCCATGTCCACCAGCGGGCCAGACGACCCACGGCGGCCACACCGGCGCAGGCGGGACGTCTGACTTCCAACCGGATTACCTGGCCTTCGTGCTGGTGCCGGTCTTCTTCTTGCTGGGCCTGCTCGGCGTGGTCATCTGCCATGTGCTGAAGAGGAAGGGCTACCGATGCACCACCGAGGCCCAGGAGGGGGAGGACAGCCTGGACAAAGACGTGGAGCTGGCAGCAGGTGAGCAGACGTCCAACAGCATGAAGATCCATCGGTTTCCCTTTTCAGCTTGGCCTCTGAGGTCCTGGTAAAGGACGACGTGAGCCGCCACCCTGAGTTGGCAGGGGGCCGCGGAATGCTGCTGCTAGCTCGTCTCGCTCTCATGGGCGGGGACGGAAGACAAGCTGTCAACACGTCCTCAGAACCCCAAGCCAGGAGATTAGTTTAGTTGGCGATGAGGGCTTTGCTGTGTGGTTGATTCAGCGAGAGCGAGCTCTTGTCTTTGACGGGACGGGAAGTGTGTGCCGCAGTCTCTGTGGAAGGCGAAACAAGCCCGTTGCCGTGGACACTGCTCACATGTTGCAGACAGTCCCCAGAGGATTTCCTGCCTCGGAGTTGACCTGGGAAAGTGCAACGTCACAACTTGCATCAAGCCAGTGGGAGAGGCGGAGTTATCACGGAAGCCTCCGGCATGCGTGGTTTCCCCGGTTACGCTGCAGGCACACGGACAGGAAGGAGTTTCAACGCCGTGGCAGCTCTTTCACTCTGTTTGGTCGTCTTTTTTTTTTAACCCCCATTGTCGCTCTCTCTCTCTCCCGCGCTCTCTTTGTCCTATGTACACACCCATTGTAGGTGTGTGTGTGTGTGTAAGATGGCTTAACTCATTCAGCTCTCCCGCAGTCTTTGAATACGCTGTCATGTCCTGTGTACCTCGAGGGTCACGTTTCCGTCTCCTTTGTCATGCTGCTTCCGTGCCCCTGTGCGGAGCCGGCGTTCCCATGCTGCGAGGGGGGCGGGGCTTAGGGGCAGCGTTTCCCGGAATTAGCCAACATGACTGATGATAAGGAAGTTTGGAAAGTGTAGGATGTATTAGACGGGAAACTCTTGGATGTGCACACTCACAGGGCTGGAGGAAGTGTGTGTGTGTGTGTGTGAGAAATACTGCCAGAACTCTGATCAATATGACTCAAAATGTCATCATGGACACACACACTTTGAACACGTCATCTCTGTGTCAGGCTGGACTTCGACCCAGCAGGAGGCCTCAGAAAGCGATGTCACACGGTCGAAACATGAATGTGGACACAAGCACAGTGTCTTATTGTGTGTGTGTGTGTTTGTGTGTGTGTGTTTGGTGTGTGTGTGCGCGCACGTGTCTCCTTCAGATATGAACGACACCCTCAGTGAGAACAACGACACCGTGGGTCAGATCGTCCACTACATCATGAAGAATGAAGGTAAGCCACAAACATGGTGGACACAAGTACCTTGTCATATTGTGTGTGTGTGTGTGTGTGTGTGTGTGTGTGTGTGTGTGTGTGTGTGTGTGTGTGTGTGTGTGTGTGTGTGTGTGTGTGCAAAAAATGTTGTCCCTCACCCCTCCTGGGGTGGTTTTCACCTCAAGTTTGGGTCCTCTAC
>OMPJ01010449.1:0-26037 GCA_900312935.1 Carapus acus
CCCTCCATTGTTTATTTTCTATTTCGGCTACCTGCGGCTATTCCTCCATTATGTTATCGGGCACTGCTTACCGGCACGTGTCCCTCCCAGCGGGGGGGAGTCGTATCCCTAAGCTCTGCCCTTTGTTGCCTCCGTCTCCCCCTTCGCGCCTCCCCGCCAATTTCTCTTCTTCGATCCCTCTCCCCCCGAGGTGTTTCTCTTCTTCACCTCCCCTCTTCCCTCCATTTCTCCTCCCCTCACCCACCTCCTGCGTCCACCGCGTTATTCCCTTTCATCTTTCCACGGCTATCGATTCCCGTTGCCGATGCCATCCTCCGCTTGAATACAAATGAAACCATTTGCATGAGTATCAATCGATATCGAAATCTGACGACGGGCGCTCCGTGTTGGTAGTTACGCCACACCGTGGGTGCGAAGGTGTGCCGGGGGTTTAATTGCGTCTGACGAGGCATGTGCCACATCGGTGATCGCCTCACTTCTGATGAACCGTGACCACCCAGGTAATGCTGAAATCTTTGGGAAAACATGGTGGGGTAAAAAAAAATCCCATATTCAATAACATGTGTTGACTGCAGCTCAGCTGCAGTCGTGGTGTTATTTGCGTTCAGAAGCAGGAAACGTGTATCCACAGCTACAGGCGCCGGTCATTACCCGCATGGACACATCTGGAGGGGCCCCAATTTGTCAATAAATGCGCCAGAGGTCGAGCATATGTGTGCAACACAGAGCCGGCTGAGTCCCAAGCACCTTTCAATTTCTGTACTAGCGCTGCCGTGTGTGAGTGTGTATGTGAGGGAGAGAAAGAGCCGGAGAGAGGGAGAGGAAGACAGAGTGAGGGTGTGGGGGTGTGAGCACCATGCTCTTTGGACCTAGTTGGTGCAGTGGAGTTCTAAATTTAGTGAGCTCTTTAGGAGGAGTCATCTATCATTCAACAGAGCCCTTCCCAGGAGGAGGCAAATGTGTGTATGTATGTGCACTGACGGAGAAGTGCCCGTCTTACCTGATGTGCTACTTTACACTTCATCTGCGCGAACTTCGCACTTTCTAACATTTCCAATTTAACGTGTAACTAACAGCCTTATTTTCATACCGAGGGAGTTTGACGGGGACCGAAAGGATGAAAGTGAAGGAGAATCAGCGAGTGCCTCGCCTTGTTATTCCCTGATTCAGGTGCTGATGCTGGTGCTGCTATTGTTACTATGCACATGTACGGCAGCCCAGCGGGGGGGCATGTGGTGCTTGATAATGAAGAGGCTCCAGTCCTTGCCTAAAACACCCACGGTCGCCATTTGTAACGTGGGTCTTGATGCCTCATTACATCTTTTCCAATCTTTGACAGCGTTCTTCTTCTAAAGTGATAAACTGTCACAATGCATGTAAATGGGAAGAAATAATTACACATTTTGGAGCGTCTGCGACGGCTTAATTACATTTGCCGGCCGAGGAGAACTAGCGAGGAGGCGCTCGTTGCCGCTTGATTTGCTGCTTAAAAAGTAGGAGGCCTCGACTGCTCAGCTGTCTCGTTCTGCACGTCTCTGCCGTTTAAAATCACGATCGGCCCGTGGGTGAGAGCGGCTGGCGGTGTAAAGGCAGTAAACGTGCAGGTGGTTTCTCGCGGCTAATTCTCTTATCAGGGCGAGGCAGCCCGCTGGAGTCAATATCCTCTTTCTTTATGATTATTAATTTTGCCACAGGTCACAAACTAGCAAAGAGGGCAAGACTGTTAGTCAAAATGTTATGCTTGAGCGCCCTCATTATTGCTTTCGTTGCTTCACGTTCGCGGCTCACAAGATGGGGCCGAGCTCCTCGGTGCCCTCGCCGGGGCAAACCTATAATCACAGGTTTAATTTTTCATTTTGTTGTTCTTTTATTAATCGTGGAGGGATGGAGGCTGCCTCCCCCTGCAGCGCATCCCACTTTTCTGGGAGTGAGTGTGAGACGCCTGGGGGGCAGTTAGGGACTCTTGGAGTTGAACCAACATCATTTGAGTTTCAAGACAACCGTGCTGCTTTCCTGCTGCCACTTTCTGAATTGCTCTCATCAGTGGCTGCAGAACAGGAGACAAGCGCAATACTAGAAATCTAAATCCAACAGAGGGGCTGGCACCAACTTTGTATTTTTACCTAGTTTTTTGGCTGTGAGAAACAAGAGCTCATGCTGTAAGAGGCTTTTGTCAGTACAAGCACCTATTTGCATGCCAGGCATTTGTTGATTCGATCCAAAATGGCAGACAGCTGTGTGTTCTTCATTACCTCAGCCTAATTGTTTGTGCTCGTCATAGCTGGTCTGGGCCTGAGAGACGGTGAGAGTGCTCCCCCTTCTCTTCAGAACCGACAGATGTGGTCTGGACTAACACCGTTTTTTGGAAAACAACCTCAATTTCCTCATTTCATCATGAAAAAAAAGTCATAGCAAACAAAAACAAAAACCACACGAGGCACATCGGTCCCAGAGCATCACACAGTTTACTAACAAGGAGCTTCCGATGACAGCAATCAGCGGTTGCTCGTCAGCACTTTGAAAATACCAGATGCTCGACGTTCAAAACATGCTCAGGAGATATTTGCATTGACAACAGGCGTTGAACAGTTTGGAAGTAATTGCCAGGGAATATCAAGCCAAGTTGCTCCAAAGAAAAGCGCTGTACTCCGTGTTTCGCTGTCAGAAACCAAACGGTACACGAGCTGCACATCGAACAGAGGGGAAATACTGCTTATGGATCACTGGCAAATCCCAAAACCGCTTGAATCTAGATCAAAAACTCATCATTTCATCTCCATGGCTGATCATAATGTTTATTACCATAAGAGCGAAGCAATTAAAATACATCCCCAAACAAGGAACTGTACATGCAAAGATGGATTCCCTAAAACTGCACAACCCAATTTGAATTTACAGAGACTTTGGTCTTGTCTCTTAATAAACTTGCTAAATCCACAGATGGGCCTTAGGAAGAGGGTAAATACGTGTAAAGGTCAGCAGCTGGTGATGTGCTTTATGAGCTTGGATGGCCACCAGTGGTGCTTTTGTTTGGATTTCTCCTCCAAAGTAGACCTCAGCTAGGTGATCGGAAATCAAAGAGTTTTAGTTCTTGCCCATGGTGGGGGGGCTATTGAAACTCTGAACTGTACCACTGAAATCATCCTGATCGTCTGTCCAGTGCTAAGAAAAAAAGAATTGGAGAAAAAAAAGCCCACAAATAACGATTTCACGAATCACATCCAACCCAGATTCCCTGTGGAAAGATGAATTACCATCCCCCGCTTTTCCTCCTTTTGCGGTGGGAGGGTACAAGGTGACTTCACATTGATTTTCTCCTCTAATCAGACGCACTTTCCGCTCTGTCAGAGTAGCACAAGATCCAGGTGAGCGATACAGGGGCCGACATTGTCCGTGAATTTCTTGGTGTGCACCAAACCTTGAAAGGAATACCTCGGCGGCAAACGCAAGCTGATAAGACTGGATGAATGTTACGTTTAAATTACCATGAAAGACACTGGCTGGCTGGGTGGGGGCGCGGTGTTTGTTTAAGTGGGGAGGAGAAGAGAGGAGAAGAAATTGGAGACGCACGCACGCACACAAGGAGCACTGCAGACCACCGTATAACTCAAGATGGAGGCTGTCCAGATTGCGGGGAACAGGGCAAAAAAGCTGGACGATACAGGTTACACAGATCACTGAATAAACCATTATATAAAGATGTAATGATCTATAGCCAATGGATTCAACCAATTTGATTTATTTTATCATTTAAAATCCTCTTCTTTCATGGTGTCAGGTGAGGCACTGCCTCTCCTGCCTCCCCTGACAGCACATCACTGCTGTACACAGCTGCAACTATGAGGTACACGCCTGTACATGTTCAACGCAGGCTGATGTTTTTCTATTTAAATACATCTCTGACTGACAGCTGTCAGTTTGCTTCATGAAGTTTACTTTTTCATACACATTCTCTGCTGTCTGAAGTCTGATTCTGACTGGCTGCCATGTACATCAATCAAGTGGCAGAAAACATCTCTCTTTTTCGTAGGGAGGGAATTGCGATCAACCTGCACATCCTTCGACACATCGGGTACCCCTGTGGTACACTAGCATACTATGGAATGCACCATACAATGTGTGCTGCAATTTTCAACATTTCACGGCACAAAGTCTGACAAAAGTTCAGCAGATAATTCAAAGCAACTTCACAAACATACAAAAAGACTGATTTGCAGCTAATACACTGTGGAAGAGACTGAAGGAAGCTGGCGAATTAGCAGAGGCATATGTGTGTGTGTGTACGCATGTACTGTATGTGTGTGTTTGTGTGTGTGTGTGTGTGTGTGTGTGTGAGTGTGCATGAGTGAATGTTCACCATAGGAGATTTTTTGGACAACACGGCTTTCATTGCGGTCTCCCCCCACAGTTTGACGTGGCAGCACATTCAGCGCTGGCTGAAGCAGATAAACATGCGGGAGATTGGCAGCTTCCTTTCTGAGGATGCCTGAATTACAACCTTGCATTTGAAGAGTAAGGAACAGCACACAAAAGATACATTCAATAGAATAAATTCAATAAAAAGAAGAAGAGAAAAAAATGCCATCCAACGCTTAACAATGAGCTAACCACCAAGCGGAGCCGAGGACAATAAACCCACGCCCGCCTATGTGCCGCCTTGCACTGCTCTGTCTGTTTTTAACAGATAACAAGCAGTTTTTTTCTCCTTGGCGTGTTAAACTAATATCAAAACCATCTTTTATTATGTCTCATCTTAAAACTCCTGATTGGATTGTCAGAGGAATTAATTGAACTTCTGTGAGAAACCCGTGTAGGCAGAGGAGGCGATTCTTCCGCAAATGGCTTCCCTGCGTTGGCCTTATTCAGGAGTTAATTTTGTTTTAAAGACATTAGCAGATGAGGGGAAAGTAGCGAGAGGAGATAGCAAGTTAATGAAACTTTCCTTCCCTGCCCCGAGGTCCCCACGATGATGATTAACAAGAGGCGAGGAGATGAGAGGAAAATCTAGAAGGCAACGTCAACCGGGCATTGTTGGAGTACCTCAAAGAGCTAATGTTCCGCCTCTTACAGAGACGTATGTGGTGCTTAGAAACCTTTTCATTTTGAGGGAATAATAAAAAGAAAAAATCCAACTCCGCCGGCAGAAATCCATTTAGACAAGGCCACCAAATTCATTAAAGGTTTAAATGTTCATATAAATCACAAAGAAGTGTCACAAATCTAATCTCATCTAATGTTCCAACTTCATTTTTGTGGAATTTCACCCATAGGCGTATAACAGAGACGTTGGCAAAGATAATATTTTACATTTTATGTGGTTTATGACTATTGCGTACTGTGTGAAAAATGGGAAAAAGAAGAAATGTCTTTGTTTCGACCAAACCGTATTTCAAGGAACAAAAAATGCGGTAAATTGGATATCGGTATCATACAAGGAACACACATTCAATCAATGCAGTTTCCTTAGGTGTGAATTTTCTATGATTGTGTTTTAGTGTCAAAACTGCGAATGACCAGCTTATTTTCTGTGTTGTGCTTTGTTTGCTGAAGCCTAAATCAATGAGGGACTTGCCAGATTTGTTCCATTCTAAAGTCACGTGTGTATTTCCAAAGACTGCTTCTCAAGTGCCACTTCAACCGTCACAGGGGAAATAGATACAAGATGTTCCCAGTTGTCCATTTAGTCTGGGAAACAACACCTCACTTACACATGTACAACACATTCAACAACAACGAAAACTATGTACTTTTTGGCACGTACGAGTTTATTCAGCTGTGTCTTCACTCATCTAAAATCAGCAACATCATTAATAGAGTGGTGATAGTACTTGTCCAAATTAACGGAGGTTAATTCAAGGTCCTGTAGTTTATATTATGAGAATCTGTAGTGCTTGCGGGTAAAAATATGAATTTGGGCATGTACTTGTTTATAAGCACACACAAAAAAACACACACACCAACATACACACACACACACACACGCTCATGTGCATTCCCACTGAGCATGTGTGTATGTGTGTTAACCGTAACCCTAACCCTAACCCTAACCCTAACCCTGTGTGTTGCATTCTGGGTGATTTGCACTGAGCTCTACTCAAAAGTCATCTAACCTCTACAGACGTCTCCATTCAGCATAGCGAGGGAGAGCCTGAGAGCTCACCTGCCAAATGTACAAACACAAAAAACAGCAATAATGATACGATTAGTGAGCTCAAGGCTGCTTTCAAGATCAGACGCACTAAGTCAAGACATATAGCAAAGATTTTGCCGCATCGGAAAAGAATAGAAATAGCTCGACTAATTTCTCAGTGACAGCAGTAGAATACTGAGCAGCCAAGATTCAAACCAAGATCAAAACCAATAAAAGTGGACGAAGCAATAATACAACAGATCCGGCAACAACACGACAACAGGAGGAGGATCCTAAACCAATAAAACCATAACAAATAAAAATCAAGCTCAATAAAAAGAGACATCCTAGATTGGACGTGAGATAAAGTTTTTCGCTGTCGCCGTGACAGTGGAACCCGCCAAGTAATGGAGGCAAGTTCAGGGGAGAAGTGTCTGCGTGGGGGTGCTCGTGGGGGCAGCAGTGGGGGAGGTAATAAAGAGCAGTGGGCCTAAGACAAACCCCTCGGGAACGCCTAGGAGAAACTGGAGCAGTGTCGACGAGTACACAGGGAGGATCAGAGAGGACATAAATAAAAGACAAAGTGAGACGCCGATGGAGAGAGAGACGGTCGCAAATGCTCAACAGTGATTGAGGAAGAGGAGGAGGAGAGGGAGAACACACACCACATTCAGAGCCAGCGGTAGGCTCAGAACTAAGAGGTGTGTGACGCCAGAGGCGAGGGGTTGGGGGGGGGTTGGGATGGAAGTGAGGGATGAAAAAATGAGTGGCGATTCTCTTTGGTCTGCCTCCGTCTCTGTCTTTGTAATTTGAGGACCAGTTAATGTCTCCGAGTCTTTGACGTTGGACTGCTTTTAGGATGAACCTGCCCTCTCTCTCACACACACACACACACATAAAGCAGCCTACCTGCTCCAGCTTCCAGTGGAACTCCGCTGGTCTGAAGGTGTCCACCTGGGTGAAGTCCCTCCTCAGCAGAAAAACTAGCCGACAGTTATGGACGTACAGCGAATAGTGGTGACGGTTCATTTCTGCGGAAAGGAGGCAAGAAGATAGCGTAAGACTCCAGAGGCTCCAGTAGCTCGACGGCCTGCTGTCAGAGAATTGCCAGCTGACATCTCACTTCACGGATCTTTACAGTCTAAGACACACACGGGGTGTTTCAAGAATTGTGGGGTTTCACACATAATTAATTACTTGATCTTGTCAAAGCAGAATCACTCCTCGGGGTAAAGTGTAAAGCTCGGATCTATCACACTGTGCTGCCACAGCCCTTATCTTGCCATGTGGAGCCACTAGTGACACAGAACGTGTAGATAAACATAAAACAGAATGTAGAAATGTAACTTGTGAATGGGTGTATAGGATGTATGCATGTACTGTACATAATATACAGTCTGTACTAGCACAAACATAAATATGTACATACACATCCATACACACACGAAAAGTACAACTAGGATGATATATACTTGTGGGATATAACGTGTGAGTAAGATGATTCATATAGTACATACCAAGAAGGGCATATACACACATACACAAACATAAATGCATACTTACACACTCAAACAAAAGAATGATGAGTGGAACATATAGACTAGGTTTTCACACATGTTTTCAAAAGTGTGCCCTCTATGAGGTATGTGCTTTGATTTATCTTTTGGGAATTGACATTTATGTGATATCAAACCCGGGAAATGAAAAAGTAAATGAAGCTCTTCAGAACGAACTTTCACATCTTCCTCAACCTGTAAGTGGCCACACTTGCAAATCCAGGACGAAAGTTTCCATAATCTTTGTAGGTTACTCATTACTCAGTCTGCCATTTTACTCGAGGTCCCCCAAGGTTTGATTCTGGGTCCACAGCTGTTCACACGATAGAGGCCTGCACTCAGATGATTGATGACTTGCATCTGAAATACAGATTTCCCACCTTGCGTGGTCAAAGTTCTTCAAACGCGGATGAGGAGCAGATGTTTTATTTTTTGCTGCTGAACTTGACATTTCACCCTCCAGAAATTGTGCTTGGTTCATTCCTGAGCGTCTGCCTTTGTTCCTAGAGGTGCTGCTTCAATTTATGTCCATATGCAACTGTGCAGCGACCTAAATCTTAAATCTTGAGAGAAATGTCAGCAGGGCTGTGAATTTCACGTGTTCCTGAGCTCAGCTGGACAGCTGCTCAAGTTTGTGAATTAAAAAGGTTATTTTCTTGTCAGTTCCAATACCAGCCTTTGTCTAACAAGCCAGCAGAAAATCTGAAATTCCTATTCTGTGCATCGTAACGCACACTTATGTGACAATAGACCAGTAACAATAATGATATGCGGTTACAGACTTCTAAAGAATTTCACAAAGCCCTGTACTAATTCACTGATTAATAACTCTGCAAATTTCAGTAGTTTCATAATTGGGGGTCTGGTGCAAGACAACTTCACCAGTCCAACAGGTAGCACGTGGAATCAGAAACTTTGCAATAGCTTGGCAATGACTTCATCATTTCCGCCCTTTGGAAAAAAATGATGCAAGAAACCCAACTTACTACTTCTGCAACTATAAGGCACCTTTCAACTTTTTACCAATAGTCACAGAGGGATTGAAGTTGTTTTTTAGTGGTTTCCCTCATTTGGATTTAAAAGAGGTCTTCAATTCATGTCAGTCAAAGCCACAGCAGATGGTTTTTAAATGAACTCACCCAGGTTCGGGCATGCAAGATACACAGCAAATATCTTCGTTGTGATCATGACCACATGCAGCAGAAACACGCGCGTCTCTCATTGTTTCTCTCCTCGCTGCTGTTATATGTAGATTTGTGATCTCATGAAAAAAATCTGTCTTTTTCGAACCACGTAAATTTATATATTAATTTGTGTTTTATCCAAACTTACAGAGGCCCTCGCAGCTCCAACAACATTTACTTAAGCTTTTAGATGCATGCTCAACACTTGAAAAGAGGAAATCTAACCATCCAATATTCATGCTCACCAGTCTTGTCAGAGTTACAGAGGAGAGTCTCCTTCTCTGCTCTCAGTCCCGGGCTGGGCCCGTGCTTCATCCATGTTGCTATGGTGAACTGGTCCGTCAGGTTCTGAGGCACGACCCAGTCTGGGATTTTAGCGGCCTGGTGACCATCAAAGCGGAAGATCAAGTCGCTGTCCCTGCCGCTGTCTGTCAGCAGGGAGGAGGTCCAGTTGGTGGAGGCGCTCGGGGCAGGGAGAAGGTCAGTGCTGCCCGAGGACGCCCCTACAGTCATTGTCATGGAAACAGAGACGGGCAATGTCAATAACAATAAAGGTGGATACGAGGAGTATATTGGCCTCACCTTGGCTATGATTACTTATGAGTGAGGCAGATGGCAGGCCTTAATATGCAATCAATGAACCAAGATGAATGGAGGATACAGGTATCGATTCATGGCAAATGAAACCGACTTTCAAAAGATAGAGACGTGAGTGAGCGTCCGCAAACGGAGTACATAGCTCAGCGCTAAACTGCCCGGCTACAGATGTGAACTGAAAATATCGACTGGGGAGCTGTGGTTAAATAAAGCCCGAGATCACGAGTATTGCTTACACATGATTCCTGCGCCACCCCGACGAATTAAACCAATAATCTGCAGCGTTATATGCTTCCTGGTTTTTCGCCTCCCTGCAGTTAAAGCCACCCCGTGTGCTCACTGGACAAACTTCAGTCCCCATGAATGATCTTTATTTTAACACTGTCACCTTGAGCAACACTGTTTCATACCAAGCCCCCTCCTTTCCCCTCCCTCCATCCCGCCTCTGTTTGACCAATCTGTCTGCGCTCACACTGTGGGGCAGTGAAAAATGTTTTTCATTGGCTTTCGCCACATTTATACATCATGTGTGTCGCATGGACGGCAATAATTCACACTGATGTCCATAATGGAATGTCTCTATCTGAATTCAAGACATCTTCCCTCCTTGCAGGAAATGTCTTCAGCTGTTCTGTATGTGTTTTGCACAAATGTATGCCGCCGTTAACGCTCCGACAGAGGTAATTATGCTTCCATGAGCAAGTAAATATGCGTTATTTCTCCGGCAGCTAGCTGCAGCATTCTCTCTTACCCACAGTGTCTTTGTGCATCACTCCAAATTGATCGTGCTTTAAAAAAGCAATTACAATTTATTCTATTTGCTATCAGATAATGATTATGAGGTGCCTCAAAAGGACTCTTTAGCGGTAAACCATGCATGGATGGGTGCGCCAGGGGAGGCCGAGGGAGGAGTAGAGGGACATTTTGCATTCAGATGAGCTGGAGAGGGGCTTGTGAAAGCCGTTAGTCAAAGATGATGACGTTCGCTCGCCCCTGCTGGCAGGACAGCGTCGGAGGGAGGGAAAGAGCGGCTGGGCGAGGATGCTTTGTTGGTGCTCTGGGCGTGGACGCGGTGGCCCAGTTGCACATTAAGTCACAAGGGAGGAATTTTGGCGGCATCGCGGGGGGTCGACGCCTAAGATTCTTGGCATCATCGGCGACGGTGCTTTATGTAGCTGCTTCGGTTTTTCGGCGGGTACACGAGCTGGAGATAAAGGGAGCAAAGGGGCCTGAGGTCTTTTTAGATTTTTGTTTGAAAAGGCAGACAAAGGCACCTCAGGCCCTGTCTGACCCAGCAACCCCCCGTGGATCTCTGCTAATGCATTTTAGTCAAAGATTACTTCTTATTCACTGCACTGACGTTCGCCATTTGATTTACAACCAATTTCAAGAAATACTGGGGTACTTGTCAGTCTGAAAACAAATACGCACACGGCAAAACATGAGACAAATCATTTGTTTTGACACGGACACAGAGTCGGTCTGTCTGTCGGTGTTTTTCGCCAGACTAAATCAAGAGGCTGAACCTACCACAGAGTTTCTGCAGGGATTTCTCGGAGTAGGTTTCACGATCGCAGCCTTTCCCAATGTGACTGGTCTGAAGCTCCACTGTCGTCCTCACCGAGGACAGCGGCCCGCCGCACGTCTCCAGGTGCATCTTGGGAAACAGCTGCTTGCTCCCTGTTCCCGGCTCATAGTCCACACGTTTGTTCCAGCCTGGGAAAGAGGGAAATGGAGAAATGGCGTTAAATTGAACTCAGTCCATCACGTTTCCACTCTGGTAACGCATTCGCCTCATTTTGTCACTTTTGCACCATAGCAAAACAATATTCCATCTCCATGTTTTCACACTCAGTGATGATTCTGGCATCATCCTCCATAGCCACCAGCAGAAATGTGCTTGGCTAATGAAATCTCTGCAACGTAGCGGAGGCGCAGCGCGGCACCTTTGCTGGCTGCAGTGGTCATTATGCTGTCACCGTCTGCTTTGTCAGCTCACATTTGCAATCTCAGTCCTGGCAGCCTGTTATTGTGTACTCTGGTGATGTTTCTGCTTTTTCCTTCACTGCCCTTGGCTTTGTGGCATTACCTCTCCATATTTCTAAAAGTATCGCGGGACAAACTTGTTGACCCTATAATGTGCACTGATCCCACCTGTTGCCCCACTATCCATATTTTAGAATCGCAGTTCGTCTCTGCATGTTAGTTTATCCCCACACAAGTTCTGTTCTCACTATTCAATGCTGCGGCCTTGGCCATTCATCTGAGCCGAATAGGGAACGACTAGAAGAGAAGATGTATTGTTGAAGAGAATACTGGATCTGCCATGTTCACTTCTCACCCACACCACATATAGTGTATAAAATGTGTCTATGTTTAGTTGATTTACACCCTTTGGGCTGCAAGCGCTGCGAGCTGATGTAACAGTGTGACAGTGGGATTGGTTTTAGCTGTGTTATTGGTTGGAACAAGCATGGAAAATAAACTGTGAAGCGATGCTGAGTTTGAATGTCAACACCGAAAGCCGCACATCTTTCACTGTTTGTAACTGTTGCTTATTTGATATGAAGTGAGTATATATAGGTGTTATTCTGAGTGAAATCATGGTCAAGTCAGGTGCTGTAATTCGAGGATAGTGGAGGTCACAGCTGGTTTCAGAGCTTGTTTGCATCATGTTACCATGACTAAATTTCACCAGCTCATCAACAATTCAGTCACCACACCATCACAAAACCATCCTGACCACCAGCTGGTAGATCAGCGTCATGTTCAGTTAGACACATCAAACACAGACATCCACCACAGTCATTTGACAACCACAATTATATTCGGCAGTGAATTTTCAGACAATATTGCTAGGACATTGATAGAGTTATTTGTCTGACCGCGAGCACTGTTTTTTGATGCATTTAGCATTTGGGGCTATTTTTTGGAGTAATTGCTTACTTAAAAGGCTTCATCATTCTTTGCCATTTGCAGAAAAGTGGAAGGACAAATTGTGAAGTTCAAAAGAGGCCATCAGTCTTATCATTAGCTAAGTCCTCAGGGTGCAATGCAACGTCTGAAAGCTTTCCTAATGTTTGTTTTTGCTGATTATTAATGTTACAGGTCCAATCATTCAGATTTAAGAAGTGATGCTTGACCTTTGAGATACTCCATAGACTTTGACATTTGAGTGACACATGGATAACTCGTAAATATATTCAGAAAGTCAGCAGTTCAGCCCTAAATTTGAAGAGTCTAACATTGGAGCCTGAGCCAAACCAAAGCCCTGCATACACCTGAGGGAAGTTTTTGCAAGAACGCTCCTATCATTTCTTCACGTTCTACTTCCTGCTTGAGGATAGTGGCTCTAATCATCTCCTAAAATGCTTGGCAGAGCTTGCAGGACTGAAAATTAGCAATTGAGATACATGCCCCTCCTGAGAAAATGATACCTGAGTTTTTACAGCTGGCGCATCAAAAACGCCGTGCTACCAAGCGGTATTGGAAAGTTTTGTAACAAATTATCAACTAAACTGTGCCTGACAGAGATCACGGTGAATGCAACACCTCAGTAAGACATTGCCACAGAAAATAGGGCCAAGAACCGAAACTCACAGGAACCAGTGTGTAGTGAGTAGCAGTACGGTGCCATGTTCACAGAGTACACACAGGGTACACACAGGGTACACACACAGGGTACACACACAGGGTACACACACAGGGTACACACACACACACACACACACACACACACACACACACACACACACCCTATTGCTACACAACAGAAACTGAAACCTCTCACATCCAAAAAATAATAAATGCTGACAAAATGTGGTAGCTTAGCTTGATCTCTGAAAAAGAAGAACTATTCCAACACCAGGGTACAAGAAACGACTTCGCAGAGAACAAGATCCAAAATTATCCAGAAACATGAAGCAAAGATAAAACTAAACCGAGCTGAGGGGCTGAAAACTGAATAACAACCCGTCAAACAGAGGGATGTGGCCAGCAGGGGGTCAACAGTCTTCTAGTAGCTGAAACAGGATGAAGCACAACAAAGGCAGAAGCTGTAGATTTGACTTGCCAGCTTTGATCGTGCAGGTGAAGTCGAAGAGGTGTGACAAGGTCCCCTGGTGCTGTGATGATGACAGTGACCAAGACATGTCAATGTTTCCTGTTCTCGTGTCCGTAAATCTTGAAACATTGCTTGTTGCTAAGCATGCATCCAGCCGAAGAGGTTTGTGACAGATCGTCTGCGGTGACGCAGTGCACACAGGGACAGTGTTGGTAAGTAGAGGGTTCGGGAGGAGGGCTTGGCATCAAGACATAGACTTTGGCTTAGGCTTTATTTGTCATTGATGTCATACCGAAAGTGCATATCCAACATAAGGTATGAATAGAATAAATAAAATAGAATTTGCTGATTGAATTTGTGATATTGTGCATTGTATATTGCACGTTAAGGCAGTATATTAAACAAACATAAGATTATTTCACAAACACAGGATTCAAGACATGTTGAGCACCGGGTTTGCTCTGGGATAGAAACTGTCCCTGTCTCTGTTTGCCCTTCCACTTCTTCCTCTGTAGCGTCGTCCTGAGCGTCGCCCTGGAAATGGCAGTGTTCAAGGTGGGAGGGATTTATCAAGATGATGTGGGCTTTCTTTCGACAGTGAGAGTTGGACACTTCAGATAGGAAGGAGAGGGTGCAATCGATAATCCTTTGGGCAGTGTTTACAACCCTGAGGATTATCGGTACCCAATTGAAAAACAATTGGGTTACTGTAATCTACGCACAATGTGTCTCCTTAAAGAGAAAGACCAACATTCGATAGCAAAGATGGCAGCGGAGAAAGGTTTTCCTCTGTAAGCACTTTCAGAGGTTGTGACTCTTTAGAATTACTATATCTGTGCATTTAAATCTCCGCCGCCGCTCCAAACATACATATCTGTACGCTCATTCAAGGTACTGGGGCTAAGTGAGGGCGCTGCACCTCGTTCGTCCTCGCAGATCGGGGGCACTGATTTAAAAGCGGTGAGTAATAGGCTCAGATAAACACTACAGTGACCCTGTTGGGACGTAACTGAATGGTCAAGCAGATGATGAACACTTGTGTGTGCACTTGCGCAGCCTCCAAATGTAATGAGTAATGGCTTTCCGGAGAGGAAGATGAATGAGTTACAAAGAGAGCGAGTGCAGCACCTCATAAAAACAAATCAAGACCAAACGTGGTAGCAGATGTTCTTTCGCACCGAAAGACACATTTCTTGTTGAAACATAGCGCTCCTGCCTGACATGATGTACAGCCGTGCTGGTACAGTGTGGAGGCGATGAGGTAGAAATATGTGTAGGAAAAGTTAAATGGATGGGGAAACATTGTCAGCAGGAAGCAAAAACACTTCCAGGAGATTGCAGTTTATTTCATTACTTATGGTGTAGATAATAGTGATGAATATTTGCGGGTGACTTCTATCTTCAAATGGTGCGGAATAGTAAACAAAATGAGGTGTATTTCTTCCATAAATGTGCAAAATATGCTACGGTTACCAAACAAAGATATCTGACCAATTCTATGATATTTGTCATTCTCCAGCTTCCTCTAATATCTTGTCGTGGTGGAAATGTGGTGACAAAGTATCTTTCTCATTCCTTGCCCCTCCTTTATATTGCTGCACTTCAAGATTGTCCCCAGGAAATTATGCAAATTTGTTGATATTGTCCATTTGTTGGCGATGCATATTCCTCTGTAATGACAATTAAAGCACATGCTACCGAACGATATTTGCTAAAGGTTACACAATGTTGCTCTATATAATACCGCCGGCCCCACGTTTACTCTCTGAAATATCATGATCCATATGTGTTGAGGTTCGTGCCATCAGAAATGCCTCCAGGTCCTGAAATACAGCCCTGTATAGGTTTCATATTACACAGCAAGACCTTTTATTGTCATGGAGCCCACTGCCTTTTCCAGATATAGCAAGAAATTGTCTCTCCTGCGGGAGCCATGAGATAGTTAAACATAAATCTCCACAGCTTATCGCTCTATATGGTAAATTTAAATACTCAACAGAGAACGTTCTGCAGAGTGTCTATAGCTGTTACGGGAAACATACACTTTGAGCTGTTCTGGGCTTTTTTTCTGGAATAACATCCTGCAGGGTGGTTTCTGTAATCTTGCAGCCATACCTCTGCTGAACAGTTCTGTGAAAGCCGCTCAGTTGGACACGCTGTCACTCATCGTCTCCCAGAAACGGTCCAATCTGCCAACCCGCGCCAGGAAGTAGCTTTAGCAAAAACAGTAAATGCACACACACCTTGTTGGCTTAACTGCCTTGCAAGTAGCCAGTAATCGGAAGCTATTTGGTCTCCATTGGATTGTGCGCATGTGCCCGTGGTGTGCCAGGAGCAATTAATGTGACCAAGCCAAGAGCTCCTCTCTCTGTGAATACCAGAGCCAGACGAGAGCAAAACGAAACGGAGGGTCAATTTCAAAACAACGACCTGGTGCTTGCACATCAGTGCAGCCTGTAAAAACTTCTCACCAGAGCTGTGATCACAAGAAAATAGATTCAAGACAGAGGAGTGAGACGAACTTCGCACCCCACACACGAGGAGGTGGGAGAGCGCAGTTGCAAGGGAACGCGTGCAGAGGAAGATAAGGTGTCGGATGAGAAGTCCTGAGGTAGCTGTCTGATGTCTTGTGGTGATTTACCTGCTCTCTCACCGATTAGGTAACAGGCCACGACTACTTGTGAAAACCTGATAGTGCCGCCATTGAATAAAGATAGAAATACATTAATAATGTCACAAGTGTGTAGTAAAGGTTTGAAATATTCTCCAATATGAAGAGATGACTTTCATTATCAGCTTTGCATGCATAAACGCGAGAATCAAAGGCGTGAACGTCATCAAAAGTACTTCTGTTGGCGGATAACCGCCTTTAAATCCCACTGCTCCATCTGGCTTGGTTCTTCCATCTTTTGACTTTTGAAAATTTTAAAGACTACAAAAACATCAAGCATGATTCACTTTATGCGCTTCATAATGCCAAATGAAACTGTAAAAATACAGAAGTAATGAAGGGTCACCTAAGATGATAGCGCTGTGTAAAGATTCCCGTAGGCTGTTGGAGAGTGTGTATGGAAGCAATGGCGACTGATTTACTATACCAGTACATATTGATTGAGGGAACCGTGCAGTCAATGGAAATAGATAAGAACATAAATCGAGGCAAATAATTAGTGTGCTAATATGTTCACAGATGCATAAAATAATACCCACATGAACGGACGAGCAACCAGCACAACTCTAAGATTAACATTGCATCATCCTCTCTTCGCCGGGGTGATGAGCAAAGAGAAAGAGTGGGCGCAGGGTCGGATGATGGATAGAAGTGCTTAGGAAAATGATTCCTCATCATACTTTCATGTTGCTATATGTCCCTGGAGCCAGTGCGCGTATAAGTGTCTGTGTGCATGTACATGGTTTCAGTAAGTATGCCTTCCTTTTAAACAGTACGTGCATGTGTGTGTGTGTGCATGTGTGTGAGCGTTTGTGTGTGTGTGTGTGTGTGAGTGTAAATGCTGACACGGCATTGAAGTAGTCTGGGCGGTCATCATTACTCGTCCCAGCCATCAACGGAACAGCCTATTTCCATTGGAGAGAGCACTCAGCTGCTCGCTCGCCCTCTTTCTCTCTCTCTCGCCCCATCGCCGTCCTCCTCTTTCCTCCTATAAGCCTGCCTCCACCACTCTCTCCATACTACCACACTAATTTCACATCTCTTTTCTAGCCCGTCCTGTCCTCCCGCTCACCCCTTCCTGCCCCTCATTCTGCACTCAGTGTCTTGAGCATTTTCCTCTTTTTCATTCTGTCTTGAGTGCATTCAAGAGCTCTTTGTTGTTTTGTCAGACTGAAAGCGAGAACCCCCCTCCTCAACCCCACAAACTTGAAAACCAGACACCAGAATGAGGTCAGAAAGTTAAAAGCAAACTTGAGTGGAGTGTGGTGTCCATGCCCTCCAACACTCTGCGATGGTGATGAAGAGAGGCACTCGGTTTTCGGGGGGATGAGTGATTTGATACAAGGTCATCAGGCTGCCAGGCTTATTTTAGGTGAAATGAGTGATGCTGTCCCTCCAAGTCTTGTGTCTGCTTCAGAACCGGACATGTCCTGGACTTGTGATTTGTCCCAAAGATTTCTGTGACATGATTCCCACCTCCAGCCACTCATCTTCTCTCTCAATGGCCTGTCTTTTCACGTCCCTGCCTCAGTCATCGCATCCTGGAAATCGTATTTCAATCAAAAACCCGTTTGACAGAATCAGCACGAGACTTGAACTCGGCTTTCAGCTTCTTTGCTCGGTAGATATCAGCACTAGTTGTTCCCATCACCACAGGAGTTTCATCTCACCACAATCCTGGTATAATACTTGCACTACAACATACAGTATTTTCGGAGATGCCCACTCAAGATGCGGCCTGTCCTATCCACCAACAATGGCGCCTTTGCATCCCCTCCCAGTGGACTGAAACTTCTCTCAGGCCCTTCATCACACAACAGAAGTTCACATCCAGGACTATAATGACCCGCAACTGCAGTTTCCACTCCTGCCGTCCATTATCCGACTTCCACCGCACCATATCTCCAGAACATTGTCCTGTTGCAACAATTCCATTCTTACTTGGAAATCACGTGACAGCCATTCACAGCGAACATCTGGTGCCACTAATGATCTGAACGACCCACGTGATGGAGTTTAACGACCCACACCCAGAGTCCCTGCACCTACTTTTATTATCCGGCTAACAACACACGGCGGCCCTCACACCTATGATTGTCTATTATCTAGGCAACAACCTGCCCGTTACCCTCCAAACGACCCCCACAGGATAAATACCTGCAATTCTCAGCCTTTTGATCAGAACTGAAGAGGCATCTCAGATGAGGAATGAGACAGCTTCAAGAACCAACCAAGCCCAATTGTTCCAATTCAAGTCCACCCCCGGATACCCTGTCGGCGCCCATCCCTCCCATGTACTTCCAAAGGGGTATTTCACCTCGGCTCTGTTATTGGGGTCCCTGGGTCCCTGTAATGTGAACAACGATGATTCTATCGCTACAACTGCTGGAGAGATACATTGAGTGGGTCCTCGGTTAAGGGAAATAATACTGTGCCACTGTGCTCTTGTTGCCAATCGTCTCTTCTCCACAAAGGAAAGACATTCAAGTGTTTTCTGTCCGAACATCTGGTGTCGTTCTGAACTAATGGACATAGCTGCACGTACTGTAACTCCGTCCCGACTGCTGAACTGCCGTCACAATTGTCGCATAACAATGTCTGTCTGATTGCAGGCGGTTCCCAGATTGACCTGTGTCCATTCACACATTGTCAGTTTCTTTTTCTTCCTCAGCCTGACACTCTTTTTCGATCTTTCTTTCGCTCTCTTTCATCACCATCTGTCAGGGTCGCCTTGACACTTGAGTGTCCCGCCGGTCAATCTCACCAGGGGAATTACAATAGTTGAGGGAAGGCTTCGATTCAATGCATGTGGCTGCAATTACTCATACAGAACAGCAGGTGTTGTACGACTAGATACTGTATGTGTGTTCTCGCTTTCATACCTTTATGAATGTGTATTACAATGCGTCCTCTTATTTTTCTGTCTTTGTGTGGCTTTATTGAATTATTATTCATACAGACAAATAAATCGGCACTATATAACCATGGCTGTATGTGTGTACAGACACATCTCATCTGTCTGTCCTTCTTTTCTCCTTCGCCCGCTGAAGCGCAAACTGCCACGTGTGCATGCACGCATCATTTTTTCCCCTCTGTTCAATAACATGAACCCAGGGTGTAAAGACTCTCTCCGTCTTTTGTACCCTTGCCACCAGCCATCCAGCCCTCCTGGGGGCGAGGGGGGTTTGAGGTGTGTTGACCCCTATTTTCCTCTAGATTATGACTATCTAAGTACCTGAGGTGGGAGGAGACACATGTGGTTCCCCTTATTATTACACAGGTCGGGAGCTGCACCAACCCATTTCTGCACAGCATAGCACAATTGGGCCACCCCTGATTTTCTCCCCCCTCTGTTGTGAAATGTAGAGGTGCTGCACAATTCATCCTCCTGTAAACAAAAACGCCAACATTTCCCCTGTCCTAATACATCATGCCTTTGTGATGCCTCCATTGAATCAGTCCTCATTTCACAAACATTGTGATACTGATGGTTGCGGAACACAGAGCCAAAGGCAGCTAGCAAATGTGCTTGCATGTTTGCTTGGGTAACTAAACTGTGTGTTGTTTTAAGAATGCAATAAAGCCCAAAGTGCAGTGAGAGGAGAATGTCTGGGACTGATTACGGCCTGCTGGGTTTCTGCACAACAAAAGTCCATGATGAGGTGAGGAGAGAAACGTGTAACAGAGTGTGGAAGAGGAAAATAAAGGAGAGTCGGGTGGATTCCAACAACACAACAACACAACAGACCCGAGGGGGGAGGAGGTGAAACAAATCTGGTGCGCGCGCACGCACGTACACACGCTAATGTGAAAAAAAAACCCAGAATCCAGAACATTTCTGAAAGATCACAAAGCCGCAAACAAACAGTCCTCAGACTCTGATTAAAAGGGGCGAGCAAGAAAAGACGGAAAAGCCAGAGGAAATAGGAGGGATGCCAGGCCATTCATTTTTCCTTCCTCCTCTTTAAATCATCCTCTTCCCTCTCTTATCAGAGATTATGCCTCTTGGCTGCCTGACAGACACACACACACACACACAAACACACCCGCAAACAGCAGAGTTGCAGTATTTCTCAAAGAGACAAAATGCTACACAGAGATTTTGCTGCACTTGTACAGGTGAGATTTGCTTGTAACTTTCCACCAACTACTTCAATGTGATCCAAACAAACTCGACACAAATCATACGGACGAGACGTCGCATCTGCAGAATTTGGACAGTTTTGTGTCTGTACTGAAGAAGTCTAACAGCAAAGCCCCTCTCATTTTGTTGTGTCTGTCCGTTGTCCCACGGTTGTGCTTGATGTTTGCTAATTCGGCGATTCTGATTTTGCATATTCCACTCACCTCTTTCCAATACAGAGACTGATTGTCTGCACGATGTCTGTTAGCAAGGGAACATGCTGCACCTGTTTATTTGTACATCTCGGCCCTCAAAATATTGTGTGTCCTCCTGTGCCGGCTTGTTGGCCAGTTGAGGGGAGAAAGATCAAATTGGGAACAACGAAGACCCAAAGTTTCTGTTGCATCATGCAGACTGCAGAATATAAAGAACACACTTTTGTCCCGAGGACCTCGGGGCAACGGGCCGGACCCCTGTCACAAGAAGCTCCCAGTACTCTGCAAACTGTGGCATTCACACGCAACACATGAATTTTTCATACCCAGTCACATCGCCTGTACCCTGAGTTCTCAGTGACATTAAACTTTCATTTAGCTTTTCCTTCCTCCACCAGTTCACCTCCAAGAACGGTTACGCACACACTGAATAAGATTTTCGTCCATTGTAACTTCTCCCAATGGGCCCCATCCATGAGGAGTTTACAGTGGCCGGTAGAGTTGATGTATTGCACAGCCAAAAATGTATTGCCTCCTTATGCAACACATATACAGTAAATGCTTCACAAACATGAATGTGGGAGACTGTATTGAACCACACAGATAGTGTGTATGTGTGTGTTCAACTGCACCACCTCATATGACTGAGCAGTTCGTAGGAGTTCAGCAGCACAGTCTCTATCAGAGTTTGCATGTTTTTGTTTGCCTTTTTTTCTTTTTTTTCACAAAGCTGACCTCTGGCTCATGCTGGACCTGTCCGCTGCAGCAGAGTGAAATGGGTGAAATCTGAGGTCGCAGTGCTTCCAGACACACTGATCCGCTGTCTTGTCCAGGTTGAGAGCGAGTCTCTTGTCAGAGGAGTGGACGCGTTCGAGCACCTGGGAGCAAAGGTCTCCGAGACTAATAGGTGCACGAGGGCAGCGACAGAGAGCTGCGCTCTCAATTAAGAGACGGGAAGTGAGCCGAGGACGACCAGCTGGAATGAGCTTTCTAAGTGAGTTGGCTGGAGTCATTGTTAAGGACGGGGTGAGAGGGACAGACTCCGGGAGGGCACAAGAGTCAGGGAGACAGGAGGTGGGCTGAGGTGGTGGGAGCATTTAACAGCGTATCTTCCTTAATAAGGCGATCCAGTTACGTGTGGCTGGCTGTGGCTGACTGACGAGAGGCCAGACCCTCAATACGACAAGGAGATTATTTAAGTCTCCCCTGCCAAGGGGTTACGGCTCGTCAGTCGCTGCTGTGGAGCAGAGCGAGAGTGAAGATGAGGCTGGGGTCTGTCCTGCTTTGCTTTGCAGGTTGCGCCTGCGACCTGGAATACAGAGCTATGAACTATTCTGCGTGTGTGTGCCCATGCGTGTGTGTAGGTGTGTAGTGGGCAGCCAGCCAATATCTCTCAATAAATGAGTCTCTAAAGCAAGTTGAGAACTCATGATTGGTCATGACGGACACACAGATGAGCCCACACACCTCCAGACAGGGACCAGGGCCACTGTAGGAACAGTTACTCAGTCATCTCCACTGTCTGAGAATAGATAATTTGTCTGTTTTTGCCCATGCCCAGACTCTCAAATTCCAGCTGTGGCTTGCTTTTTATATAACGCAGCTAGCCAGAGGCGGTGGCATTTATTTCTCGCTCTCTGTTGCCTTCATCCCTACTGCCAAAGAAAGCTCAGAGGCCCTTTCATCAGTTTGCCGGGGATAGCGAGGCTTGTGTGCATCCGTGTCTTGGCGTGCGGCTGTCGTAACGCTGTTGACAGGAATGTTGGCTGTTTTTGTGGTAATCACATGTTAAAAACCATCACTGGGAAGATGCTGACACGAAAAAAGACGCACACAGTCTTCAAAGACAGGATTATCAGCGTGCCTTTGAGAGACTGTTAATGTCACTACGTGCACACACCACTGTGTGTGCCCGTGGGCCTGCGTGTGCGTGTGTGAGAGCAAATACACAAAATGCATCCTGCTTTGAATATTTCTTGATTTGAGCCATCAGATTAATGTGGGTATTTTATATGTGTGTCTCCATTAATGCATTACCTGTGTGTTTATTTTCACTCAAAAAATGACAATCACTGTCATCTGTCTGCCTTTGACATTACCCAATATTACAGTTTGAGTGTTATCCGCTAGAAAAACAATTCAGATTTTCAGCCAAATACTGATTTTAGTCCACAAAGTGTTTATCAGGTTCCATCCCCACGGGTCCATGGAGTGGATGAATGACTGAACATCACATAAATTGCTGGTTATGCCAAAACAATGTTGAGATTCCGTGATTCACACATGAAAAGCGACTGCTGACTGTCCGCGTCTCGTCCGCAGCTGCCTGGCGGGTAGGAACGGGCCTGATCTGTGCTTATCCTTCGTACTGCTCGTGGCATCGTCACAAAGGCTCGCAGACACTTGTTTTTGCATTATTCTGGGTTTTGGGCCGGCTGCCACCAGGGCTCTCTGATGTGCTAAGAGGCAGGCTGGCTGCGTCCCACCACTTTTAGTAAAGTAGTGTTGATCACATCGGTTCAACCTGACAGGCCAATTCCTTGGAGGATGCGGGAGGGATGGAGGGAGAGGGGTAGAGAGAGGGCGTCAGAGAGAGAGAACGTCAGAGAGAGAGACCCAGGTATGATGAGGACAAATCGGGCCGAAACTGGTGAAAGCACACCGGCCATTCAGAGCTAAATGCACACACACATGCGCACACAAACGCACAGAGTGTAACAGAAGTCTACACAGTGTTGACCTTCACTCATTCCACCCCACCGTACACAAACAATGTGCGCTGGCAAGCAAGAGGCAGAAAATTGATTTATGACCTATAGAGCCCATTTTCCCCATTAACTCGCAACACATTTGTCACGCAAATAGAGAATTACACAACCACACACATACATGGTTTCCGTCACAGTCTGACAGTCACGTGTAAACCGGAACACACACATAAGTAACACACACACACACACACACACACACACACACACATACACAAAATGTGTTTTTCTGGATGGATAAATAGTGGGCACCACATGCCCGATGCTACTGCACACACAAACACAAAAAAACAAATAAACAAACATACCTTGCCAGCCAGGCTTGCAGACAGGCTTGACGTCAATGCGGACAGGAACTCCGTGTAAGGCTCTCTTCTGGCCACAGTCCCAAGCTGTCACCTGGATCTCAAACTGCTGCTGCCGGTCGTAAATCAGCTTCTCTGTGTTGCGGATGTTACCTGGTGTGGGGGGAGAGAGTTGGAAACCAAACCTTAAACGAGTGAGCGTGAATACTGCGAAGGGCAATGTTCACCTGCGACATTTCCAAATTGCAAGGCGTTAGAAAATCAGGACATTGTGTATGCCCTGCATGGTGTGTTTGAAGTGCACCACTTAGTGACGACACTGGGTACTGCAGAATGTGGTTTTGGGAACTATTTCGGAAATACTTACACGCCAGACGAACGACTGCGGCCTGTTGACTGGACTTTTCCTGCCCCCTGTGAACCTGACATCCTTGTTTTTTGTCGCTGAGCGAGCAATGCAAAGGTTGAGCCGTCATTGACGAGCTGCCGATGTTGTTTGGATGGATCTGATTGCCCCACTCGTGTATGCGTACATGTATGAGTACTCATCCACGACACATCTGGGAGAAACTGCACTTTTTTCAGGGCAACGCAGCATTTAATTTGTGTTTATCTCACCTCGAAATAAACAAAAATTACGCCGCAGTTGAAATTCGCAATTTCAGTGTTAGGCTGGATCTCGGGCCCGGACTGCGCTGTGGTGGTGTTGTTCCCAGCATCATTCAGCAAAACTATGTATTCATAAAAACAAATAGGTTTTGTTTAAGAGATCCCACTTAAATTTGTGCGACGGACGACCATTCTCTCAACAGTTCATTAAGTGCTCATGAACACAAAGTTGCCGCGCCACTACTCATTTGTTGCTGATTAGGAGGCAGACTTTATAGAGCCATAAAGTGGCTGTGCTCGCACTTATCGCCAAATGAGATTTATTTTATTAGAGTCATAACCAAAGTGCAACGGATATGCCTCCGTATTTGCTATTACTCTCGCATTACTCTCACTGCTTTTGCTCTGACAATAAGGCCGAGATTCATTACGAGCGCAGACGTGGGTTGGTGCATTTAAAGGGCTTGTACACGACTTTCTTTGCTCTCTCTTGAAAAGTACTGTGGGTGATGTTTGTTGGAAGTTTATAAGAGTCTGTACTGTATAATTACATACCATCCAGACAATCAGCGTGGAAATGTTGAGATTAATTATATTAATCATTAACTAAACATCAACTCCATTTCATTACTGTGACCAAAGTAAGCTCACAGTAGCTGTCGCATCACTGCAATTAAATACTAATTTTCTCTTAAAGACCTTTTCCTTCCACCGTCTCTCCTCTTGGCCCAATTGCTGCATTTTCAAATGTAAATAACTGTGTGTTAGAAGTGTTTTCTTTATCAGTGTGTCTGATTGTGCGAGTGATGGTTAGATCCAACCACACAGATGCTTTCTTTCCCTTATGCCGCAAATTGGTGCCAAGCCATGCTGAACTGATTACTTACCTCGGAATGGCATTTTAAACTAAATCAGGCCTGGATGTAAAAGATCTTGCGGCGGCTGATGGCTGCTGTCAGCTGCATTTTGTTTGAGAGGAACCAATAAGCATTAAAAGCTAAAACACAAGGCAGTTGTGGTGCAATATGGCTTAAGCTTTATGAGCCACTGCCCAAACTGCTTGGCCAAACTGCAGAGCGTATATAGTATAGGTGTGGGAATAAAATCTAAATCAACAAGTGTGGAAACCCACAAAAGGTATTATTGATTATTTCCCTCCAATGTAGAGTGAAAATCAAAATGCAGCCGCTCAAAACAACAACACTCAAGTCCCATGGCAGCTTTACAAAAAGGAAATCGGACAGATCTTCATCTTTTTCTCTGTGTTTATCCAGTGGTTTTTCCATTTAACTCAACCCCAAAAAACACATATTGATAAGATTCAGTGCAGAGCTCATTGTTAAGATAAATAGGAGACAAATAATCTGAAGCTCTCCTGCTCCTACAAGATGAATGACTCAGTATCTTTGTTGAATGACTCTATGGAGAATGTGTGTTATTTATGCGTGAAGCCCAACATACTTTGTGCTGAAGTCAGATTTGAGCGTCAAATGATTAAAATGCTGTTGAATTTAAAATCAAAACAACATCTCTGCCTAAAAACAAACAAAAGTACCCCACTCCTATCCATAAAACAATTTTATGGATAAAACAATTTTATGAATCGGAGATTTTTCAGACTAATTACTACAACATCTCATCCAGCACCCCCCCTTTTGTTTACGCTTCCTTGCGATTTATCTTTTCCCGGCTAGAGACGCAACCTTGCTTCTAAATCAGGGGAGACTGAACCAAAGCCAGCCCGAGTCAGACCTGCTTGATCAAGATCTGTCAGTTCTCCACCCAAATCGGAGGGAAGGAAAGGTCCTGGTCCTTC
>OMPJ01010451.1:0-15007 GCA_900312935.1 Carapus acus
CCCTGCGCGTCCGCGGAGCGCAGCAGGTCCATGCAGCTCAGCCGGTGGATGTCCCCGCACACGTCCCCCAGCTCGTCCTCCACGGGGGCTTTGGCGCCGGGTGAGACCCCGCTGGGCTCCGGGGTCGCGCCTCCAGCTGTGGCCGCCGCGCTGACGCTTCTGGCACCGGGGGCGCAGTCCGCGAAGGCGCCGCCCGCCGCGCACTGGTTGGGGGCGTTTGGAGGCGAGGAGCCCAAATCCAGACCCAGGGACACGGACACGGCTTTGCTGAGCTCCGGGCAAGTGTCCAGCGGGTCCAGCCGCTCCGCGTCCGTCATCATCATGGAGCTGGACGCGTCTTCCAGGTCGGACAGGCGGCGGTGGGGGAAGGCCATCACCCGCCGGGGGCGCTACTCTGTCGGCGGGCGAGTCGACACTTTGCCGGCGAGGAGACGCCTCCCCGAGGTCATGTGTGTTTACGCGCGCGCGCGTGTGTGAGAGATAGAGTGAGTGTTCGTGAGTGAGTGAGCGATCCTGCCGAGCTCTCGCCGCGAGTGTGTGTGAGCGTGAGTGAGGACGTCCCACCAATCTGCTCTGCAAGTGAAGTTTCGCAAAGTGAAGCGCAGCCGCGCTGTGACGCTGCGCTCCGTCAGGCCGCGTTACGCACCGACATCAGGCTGAGCGGAAAACTTACTTCTCGGTCCCTCTGCCGCGCCTCCCGCTGCTGGACGCAAACACGCAGTCTCGCGAGAAAAAGCGAGACCAGCCCGAGGTCCGTCAGCGCGTCTCCATAACGACGCCACGGAGACCAGCGACCCCGAAACTCAGCTCGTCCAGCTCCTCGTCCCTGTCTGCGTGTCCGCGTCTGAAAGAGCTGGACAAATGGACTGTGTCACAAACGCGTCACATCTCTGGGTTTTATGTGTGTATTTATTTATATTTACGGCGGCCCGGGTGGTGAGTGAAGGTTCAGCCACAAAACAGCAAACAAGGAGTCTAGAAAAGAGAGAAGCGTCCCTCCCCAGAGACAGATTTACACTTTCTGCGATAGGTTATCGTCCGAGTGATTCTAGCTTGGTTTCATTTGTTTCTTTTATTGGTATTACACTCAAAACTATGTCTAAAAGTATGCAAATCCAAACTCCAAACTATGTCTGAAAGTATGCATATCAGTTCAAACCCTCTAATGTAAAACTACCTGATCCCACTAGAGGTGAAATGGAAATAAATTCGACTATAATTATCACTATTATCACCACTATTGGGACTATTATTCCTACTTTGTCTGAGCTCCGGCTGAAGGCGGTGCAGCGTGATGACCCGAGCAGACAAAATCAGCGCCGTGGCAACTGATAAGCTGTAAACAAACACAAATTTAAAAAACAGGGAGTTTGGAATGTGATAATGAGGTTAGAACACAATTTGTCCGTTTGATTCTGCGGGCCCGGAGCTGGACGAGGCTGCCGCCTTTGTCGTTGGGAAGCGATGCATTCACACTTCTGGGCTGAAATCAGACGCTGGCCGCCTCAGAAGCTCCATTTTCTTTTATTCTTCCAGCAGAGAAAGCATTTACCTCGGAGAATAGGAGGTGGCAGAGCGGGCGGCGGGGCCAAAGCGCCGAGGCGAGCGGCACGGCGCCGGATTGGGTTTGTCACAACTTAAAGCCAGAGAGGGGGAAATATTTCATAAATACTCATCGCAGATCGAGTCTGCTGGCACGACGTGGAGACGCTCTGAAATTCAAACGCGGCTCCACGTCTCGACACGGGAAACGCGTGTGTGTGTGTGTGTGAGAGAGAGAGAGTCTGGAGGCGCCTTCAGCCTCTCATGCTAATGACCTTACGTTTCTACACCTACGTCCTAATCTGCTCTGCCGCTCCTCCGTCTCTCTCCTCCCTCCTCTCCTCTTCTCACAGGGACTCAAACTCGTCGATCCTTTGTTTGGTGTTCCCCTGGCGGATCTGGCGCAGCGTCTTGTACTTGTCCCGGCCGGCCCTCACGTTGTCGGCGTGGATCAGGTCGTTGGGGGTCCTCTTGCTCTCGTCCACCGTGCCGGCCAGCTCGCTGCTCAGCACCTGGGGAGGAGAAAAGAAGGACGGGGAGCTGAGTGAGACACCCCCCCATCTCTGTTCCAAACCATTTACAACCCTTTGCACCGCACACACACATTTACACACACACGCGTGCCTGTGCTGCCCTCCATTCCCACCTGAGCACGCTCCATTGTCCGCCGTTATTACATTCATCTCTGCGTGTGTTTTCTGTTCCAAATCATATCTGGTTTGTTTGGGGCGCCGACCCGTGCGCACCACATTTGTTTGAGGTGTAACAGAATCTGGTTTGAGCGAGATTTCAGATTTCCATATCCTGATGAGGAGCCAAGCAGCTGACGCCCGACTAGCTCCGACTCTGGCAGCAGCGAAGCGAACACGAAGATACACAACGGTACGAAACGCAGTCAATCCATCACTAATGACAACACACACACACACACACATGGTCACTCTCCTGAAAGCATCGCATTAATCACGGCTTCCGTTAAAAGTCTGAATTGTAGCTGATGCGACAATAAGCCATATATGGTCGCGGTTTTAGGAGGGGGCGGGGCTGTGCGGGTCATAGGCTAAGGCAGGTGTCAATCAAGCAAACATGGCTGCTGATCTGTCACAGTCAAAACTACGACTGCTGGCGCCCATGCTAGGCTAAGAATGTGCGTGTGTGTGTGTGTGTGTGTGAGTGGTGGTGGTGGCGGCCGCCTGCATCTGGCAGCTGTTAGCATATCTGCAGCTGTTTGCACTTTTGTTTTGGCGTGCCGTAATATTTCTGCCTCTCCCCGGTGGGACCCGACTCCAGGCTCCACCCCTTTTGTCGGCCAATATGTGAGCTATCAACCATTTGTTAGCGAGTAATCAGTGGCCATCTTGACAGCCCCCCCTGCTGAGGCGGCCCCTCCCTGGCTGCGCTCAGCTCGCAAACATCCCGTCCCACCTTCAGGTTGTTGTGCAGCCGCCGGTTCTTCTGGGCCTCCGTCACCCTCTGCTCCTCGCTGCGGTCCCGCTCCGTGCCCGGCGCGCTCAGCTCGGCGCTGGCCTCCGCGCTGCTCTCGTCCGTCTCGTCGTGCTCGTGCAGGTGCGGCTGCGCCGGCTCCTGGAGCTGCACGCCAATCAGTTTGACCTTCAGCTCGGCTTTGGTTTGCTCCAGCGCCGCCTCCACCCTCACGGCCTGCGGACGAGGCCGCGTCAGACTAGCTTTACGCCATAAAGGCGCGAGGCACCACTCAGCCCGTAATGAGGCCCTGTAACATTTACAGCTAATTAAAAGTGCATTTCATGAATTGCAGATTTGTTGACGGCTCCTAGGAAAAAAACCCTCTTCGCGAGCCGCCGTGCCCGAGTCCGACCGAGCTTTTAAAATCTGCGGGAGCGTTTCATTTACTCTGCCTCGCACAGCCAGAGAGGGGTGAGAAATGTTAAAGGTGCAATAAAATACAACAATCTGCTGCAGCCTGTGATTTAGCCGTGCGTGACAGCTCATGTTTGATTCATCCTCCCTTCTCCCTCTCTCTCTCTCTCTGAGTCGGGCTAATTCTCACCCTTTCCTGCCACCGATTGGCCTCCTCGTCCTTTTTCTTCTTGGCGTCCTCCAGCTGGGAGATTTCGGCGGTGAGCTCAGCCAGCTCTGTGGCCTGCACACAAGCACACAAATCAGGGAAGAGAGTGAAAAAGAGTGAACCTGCGCGCTGAGGTCACCGAGTCTCAGTCATTCAGATTTGATTTGTGTCTAAACTTTATTGATCCTCATGGAAACAGCTGCTCTGAGTTCATTCCTGAAGTGCAGAAGGGGGCGTGGCCTCACTAGTGCACTGCCTCTGTCAACCACCAGGGGGCGAGAGGGTGGAACCTCTGCATCGCCACAAGTTTCAAATATTGGAATCTCGTCCGAAGCTTCTTTGTGTTCTGTAATCCTCACCTGAGGTCATGTGACCTGTTTATTTGTAAATGAGCGTGTGTGTGTGTGTGTGTGCGTGTGGGTGTATGCGTGTGTGTGTGTGAGTACCAGGCTCTCCTGGTTCTTTATCTGGGTCTGAGATTGCTGCAGCAGCGCCGCCTTCGCCTCCACGACAGCGTTCCGGTCCTTGTCTAGGCGCTCGGCCTCCTCCTGGGCGATTGTTCTCTCCTTCTCCAACTCGAGAGCTCTCCTAGTCTGCTCCGCCAGCTCTGCACCACACAAGGGGCCGCACAAATACCCGGCACACACACGCACACACACACACACACACACACACACAGCCACATGCATAAACCCATCTTCCTGTAATGTTTGTGCAGATCATCAAAGCCAAATCTGCCCGAGTGTTCATTTGAGGATGTTAAAATGGGAAAAAAACAGAGCTTGAATTGAGACACATTTGTATTCTGAAAGTTGACAGACCATCCTGAGCTCTCTTTGTCTGCTCCTCAATCTGTCTCAATCTCTCCATCAGCTCCATGGTCTCACGAGCAATCTTCTCCGTTTCCTTTTCGGCGTTTTCTCGCTTTTTTTTCTCACTCTCGAGCAGAGCCCTGACAGCAGAATTGAGCATAAATACGCGTCAGAAGGAGAAAAGAAGGCATCTCTCCAGACAGTTCTCCTGAAACTTTCCTGCAGCAGGAAGCTCAGAAAGTAAACTGGAGAGCCTCCCCTCTCTCCTCCTCCTCCTCACCTCTCCATCTGCCTTTTGTTCTTCTCCTCCCTGGCCTGCGCCTTCATCTGCTGCACCTCGATGGTGTCGGGCTTCCGTCGCCTCATGTACAGGTCGTGGTTTCCCATGCACAGCGCCAGGATGCGCTTGTTGATGCGCAGACGCGGAGCGTAAAAGACAAAATCCTGCAGCAGCAGGGAGACAGAGAGAGACAGAGAGTCACCGCGGGGGGCAGACAGTACAGACTTCTCTGATGTTTACAACAGCCTGTAGATAGTCTGAGATACAAGTCTGGGAAAATGTAAAGAACATCTGAGCATCAGCCAAATTTCAAATATGTATACTAATCAATAGGGATGTCCGATATTGGCTTTTTTGCCGATATCCGATATGCCGATATTGTCCAACTCTCAACTCACCAATACCGATATCGGCCGATACTGATATGTGCATTACTTTATTTTTATCGTTTTTTATTTTATCGTTTTAAATAGAGATGTCCAATAATATTGGCCCACCGATATTATCGACCCGATATTAGCATAAAAATTTAATATCGGTATCAGAATTTTTTGCTTTACAACCGATAAAATAAAAACCGATAAAAATAAAATAATGCTTGCGTTACAGTGAAATAGTGCCTATGCGCTCCTGAAGCGTTTACCGGCGCACATATCGGTATCGGCCGCTATCGGTATTGGTAAATTGAGAGTTGGACAATATCGGCATATCGGATATCGGCAAAAAAGCCAATATCGGACATCCCTAGTTTTAAAGCCAACAAATCAGATACCGATATTACATTTTTATGCCAATAACGGTCCGATAATATCGGTGGGCCGATATTATCGGACATCTCTACTAATCAACTTAGAGTGAGGGACTTTGACCATAAAGTCCTCCATGGTTGCTGATGATGTACTGTACGTTGTGGAATCCTAAATTACCAAATTGTTATTGAATATTTCTGCTGCTGGATGTTTTGGATCAGAAAATAGTTGACTGTGATTTATGTGCATACAAAACTAATCACATGTCAACATCACATGTTCTGTATGTGCGTCTCTGTCTTGGAGAATGACAGCTTCTCTTTGGATGTTAATTCTAACGTCTGCTCTGGTGTCCGTCTCAGCATACCGGCGCCTTCTTGTCGATGGATTTGATGACAAACTTCTTGTCGCTGAAGGAGATGTTGCGGATCTCGCTCCAGGGGAAGCCGATCTTGGGAGTCATCCTGCGGAGGAACCCGGAGAGGCTTCTCAGAATGGGCAGAGACGGCCTGTGTCGCAGACAGAGGTGTGGGACCAACCTGTCCTTCTTGTCGTAGATGTTGAGCCCCAGCGCGTCCACGCCCAGCCACAGCTCGGACGACTTCTTGTTCTTGATGCTGAAGTAGTTGACCCCATACATCTCCAGGTCCTGGGCTATTTTCAGGTACTCCAGCATGGCGTCCTCCCTGGAGCCATTCAAGCACCTTAATAAGATAACACACTCACCGCCTCACACGCCTGTGTGAGCGAGTGTGTGCATGAGTGTGTGTGTGTACCTCAGCATCCCCTTGTGTTCCTCATGCCACACCTGGATTCTTTCTTCCCACTGAGTCTTATTCAGCTTGTGCTGCTCCAACACTCTGCATTCATCAGAGAGAAAAGTGGGATTAGCTTTAGAGGAATCAGAGGCTTTCACGTCCCGTTTGTGTTGGCCTGCACCTCTGGGGCAGAAGCTTCTCCTTGGACAGGTATCCAGGGACGTGGTAGTCTTTCCGGTAGTCTCCATGCTTGACCTGGATGGAGTAGGAGGCCAGCAGCACGGCCGTCTCGGGCGGACAGTAGATGTCGTCGTTTAGGATGTTTTCTTTCACCTTAAGACAGGAAAGACAGACAGCAGGGCGAGGACTCGTCAGGCAGCCATCGTAATGCCGCTCGGACCATTTTGGACCCATTTCCCCAACACCTCGCAGCTCCATATTCCAACAGGCAGACTGTGGCTGGCTGGCTGGCCTGAATACAAAGTAAACCCATTTCCGACACGTTTGCGCCATCAGTCCTCCTCAGGGTGGCGCTGTGACAAGAACAGTGAGCCTTTGTCAATAACGTCTGAATAGGAAAGTGTCTGGATTCCTTTCCCGCCGCACACACATTTCTCCTTGTAGATCATTCCCGGTTTTATCAAGCAGCTTTTGTTCCGTTTACAATTTTATGTCTGAACCAGTTTGACTGCGATGATACGAGCACGCAGAACATCTGCTGCAGTTCGTAACAAAAATCAGCACTTCATCCATCTCGGCATCCTAATGCCGACAGAGGCAATTGAAGGCTGTGTGGATTACCAGGTCTGGCATCGCCCACCGGGGCCTCCGCCAGCTGTCGCTTACTGGGGCACGTCTGCGTGTGTGTGTGTGAGAGTGTGTGGATGGATTCAGCTTGAGTGGTGGGTGAGTGGATGGGGGTCACCCTCCATTTGGACCGCTGTCTTCATTTCTCACACTCAGGCAGAGACATTAAAAATAATGCCCTTTTAGACTCACACACACACATTAGCATGCGCGCACACACACATCCACGCACTGGTCGAACCTGCAGGAAGAACAGGCGCTGCGTGGCCTCCTGGATCAGCTCCTCTGTGATATCCTCGGGGTAGAACTTAGCCCGGAACTTGAAGAGGAGCGGGTTTCCCCTCTTCACGTCCTGAGCCGTGACCTGCGGGACGTCGACAAAAACGCACAAAAAATGCAGAGACATCACCGCAAAAGAACCGATCAGTTGGCATCAGGGTTCCCCAGCATTCTCACCCTTTTGGTCAGCTTGAGCCAAGTGGAGAGGCCTTTGCTGTCCTGATAATGGAGGCCAAAGAACCAGGTTTCCCTCAGCCCGATGGTCTTCACAATCTGAGAGGTCAGAGGTCACGCCATAACGCAACTGTTGGTGGAATCGCCCCCAATTGTGTGTTTCTGTGTGCGTTTGGTGCGACACCTGGTCAAACAGCTGTTTGCCGGTTGTGCTGGGCAGGATGGCAAACTCCAGCTCAGCGTCCATGGTGGTGACTCGAACATTGATCTGCAAAAGAAAAGAGTCCAGCTGAGGTCCCGGAGGGTGGGAGAGGGGGGGGCAGGTTCCTGAGGACGGCCATCTTCACACAACTATGGAAAATAACCGGCAGGGTGTTCTACCATAACCACAGCTCCCTCCACAACAAAACAAGAAAAGAGCAGAGAAATACGAGGTTTCCTTACATTCTTCTGTTCAACCAGCAGCATCCAATCGCAAGAGGTTGGTGGGGACTACAATCAAAAACGAAGCCCACAATTTATTTTAGCGCACGCGCCATCATCCATGATGCATCAGAGTTTACACTCAAAACAACTGCACCCATTTCACATTGTCAGGTTCAGAAACGTCAAAGCTGTCGAGTTCTTCTTACAGACAACCGGAGGGGTACCGCCAAAAAATACACAGTACATATAAACGTATAGCTATAATATTCGCGCTACACACTCCCTCCTTGTTTGAATAATGTTTTTGGATTCTGACGCACATCCAAATTCTAACTAGTGTATCACTTTCAGTACAACTGCTACAGCTCATACTTATTAACTCCACGCACTCTGTCCCAACTCGTAGCTTCTGTATTTGACATTAAACAGCAGTTAAACTGAACAGGAGCTGCCACTTGACGTCTCTACCGACACACTATTCACACTTACACAACTCCCGGGTCAAAGCTTTTCAGGCAGCTTCTCATCTACCACACAAACTCTTCACCTCACAAAGGAATCCAACCGCTGAAGAAAAGAAAATGTGGAAACAGAGAGAATCAGCCACTTACAGTTGACATTTGCAGCTCTTTTGAGGAGGGAAACGTATATCTGGCTATTGACTGTGACTTCCCCGGAGGTTTGCCGAGTGTTTTCCCTGTGCAGTCATATGAAAGTGCTTGTAATACCGACCAGGATTAGACGGAATCAAAATGAGCCTTTGTGTTGTTTCCCATGTAGGCCTGCGTGCCTGGCTTAATCCAAAGGAGGCCTTGGGATCACACGTTCGCCTTCAGCAGCCTTCGCCCGCGCTCCGCTTCTCTCTCAAAACTATCAGGTTAGCCGACAGCTCCGGGATTTGTGCTTTTTTTGCGTAAACCTTTTCTGTGCACAGACACCATAATGACACGCAGCGGCAGCATCAGCGAAGGTGCTGAGCATTCATTAATTCTACCCTTTGATACTTTCCCCCCCTAAATAAGCTTGACGGCGAGGAATCTGGGGAACTTGGGAATTGCTCCTCAAAGTGGAGCCCGATGTTCATCAGCGACACAACAAGAACACAGCCTGCCTCCAGTAATGACAACCAAAAACAGTTCAATTGTTCCTGTCGCTCCGCTCCTCCCTAATAAAGAAATCAGCCAGACAGGCGCCATGCTGGAAGTGTGGTGTCATGTTTTAGACAATCCTGGTCCATTTTCACCGCTTGTTGGGTCTTTACCTACAGTGCGTATGTTCAAAACGTGCATATTTCTTCAAGGTGTGTACGTGAGAACATTCTGTGGACACATGGGACAGGCAGAGGAGGGAAAAAAAGGAGGTTAAGAAGGAGGTTTTGCAGTGGATGTGCAGCCTGCAAACATGGACGCCGCTGAGGTAAGATGGAGGATCCAAACACAGCCCAGGCCGAAAGGAGGAAACCTCTCCTCTCCAAAGAAAGTAATCCAAAGGCTACAATCAATTATCATACTGCAAGACAAAATAGTGACTGAGGCACTTTGTTCAGACAATTGAATGTTTCTCCTTTGCGGCTGAAGTCTGGGCTGCACCTACCGGATGGATCCAAGGACGCCGGTTGTTTTTCGGGTCTGCGATTATACACGTGGCTGCGTCATAGCTTTGAGAGGAACATCTGCGCTCCGTGAGGCCTCTGGTCTGGTCTGATATTCATCTGTTTGTGCCGTTCCTCACTCACGCAGGTCACGGCGGCCATTGAAGGGTTAAAGCAGCAGCAGCAGCTGGTCTTGGTTTAGATTGTGGTGGATCTTTCATTCTCATTCAGAGGGCTTATTCAGTTGCTGGCAGAGAGGGGCAAAGAATGCAACTTTGCCTTTTTTTGAAGTTGTGTCCTCTTTTTCTGTGTTGTGGAAAGTTTTGTAGAACTTTTCGTCTCAGGAGTTGTAGGTTGTAGGCCTGTGAAAGCCTGTCTGTGAAAGAAATGACACAGATTTGAGTTTGAATCAAACGGTCAGAGGTGTAGTAGACACGTCACCTGAGGATTTAACACTTCTACTGGCCGGAGGAGTTGAAACCTTGATGATTTAAGAGGGAATCTGGCCGATTTTTGGAGGTTTCTGGTTGTTGTAAAGTCGCTTTCTGGACTTTTCCCGCCGCTGCGCGGCTCCCAGCGCACCAGGTGACCGCGCAGCTTGCGCGTGCACGTGCGCGCGCGTGCCAGCTATTGTGTCGCGACTGTTGCGGCGAGCTAACCGGCTAAGCGGCTAACAGCCCGAGCACCGTTACGATCTCAGCCATGGCGGACGAGCAGGAAATAATGTGCAAGCTGGAGAACATTTTGGAAATACGGTAAGAGGAGAGCCGAGCCGGGCTGGGCCGGGCCGGGCCGGGCCGGGCGCGACACGGAGGGAGGCTGCGCAGCGTCTGGCGTCAACAAACGGAGGAGGCGTCGCCGAGCTGCCAGCTAGCCGCGTTAGCTCGGCGGCTTTTGTTAGCGTTAGCCGCGGCGCTTTGATGCGTCTTTTCACTTTTGTTATTTTATGGGGCTCCGCGGCTGCGTTTTGACAGGCGCAGTCCCAAGATGCGATAGTGTTACAAGATAAATAAGCAGAGAGCGCAGCCCCTCGCAGTGTAGGATTACCTACGTAAACATGCCAGATGTGTTGAAAGTCAGACCCAGATGTGTAATTGCTATGGAGCTGTCGCTTTGCTAAGCAGAGCAGCAGGTTGACACTAAGCTAATTATTCGCTTAGTAGTTTATCTTCACGCTGACGGAGCCGGCGTGTAATAATAATAATAATAATGACAATAATACGGCAGTAGATTATACTAAAAGCTAGAGCAGTAAATATCTTAGCCATGCGTGCCGAAATGACGCAGTCACTGCACCGCATCTCCATGCAGAGTGAATTGAATTCAGTTCAATTCCATTCAATTTACTCTTATTTGCATAGGGCCAAATCATAAAAGAAGTTATCTCAAGGCGTGTTCCAAGATGGAGCAGGTAGAGCTCCTCAACATGTAAACACTCAATTCTATAAAAGAGTGTGGTGCCCACCAGCCTGTGTGTGTGTGTGTGTGTGTGAAGAGCTCCACCTGTCCACTAGTGTGTTGTTTTCATCCATGTGCTCGTCTGTCTCTGTATGTTTGTCATGATCCCAGTAACAAGACAATCCAGATGCAGAAGATCAAGTCCCGTCTGAAGCTGGAGTTTGAAGCTCTGGAGTCTGAAGAGAAGCATCTGAAGGAGTACAAGCAGGAGATGGACCTCCTGCTGCAGGAGAAGATGGCTCACGTGGAGGAGCTGCGGCTCATCCACGCAGACATAAACGTGGTTAGTGTGACGCTCTGTGACATCAGACCTGTGTGTGGTGTCAGTGTTGGACGGCGACCCCTCTGACCCGTCCCCTGTGTGTGTGTGTGTGTGTGTGTGTGTGTGTGTGCAGATGGAGAGCACCATCAAACAGTCGGAGAACGACCTGAACAAGCTGCTGGAGACGACTCGCCGCCTCCACGACGAGTACAAACCGCTGAAGGAGCACGTGGATGCTTTGAGGATGACATTAGGTCTGCACAGGCTCCCAAACCTTAACGAGGAAGAAGAAAAACTCTCTTTAGAGTGAGTATGGAGACGCGCACACACTCACACACACACACAGAGGGAAGGCGAGTCAGACCCCCCTTTTTTTTTCCCTTTTTTTTTGGAGCAAATAGCTTTTCTCTTGCCTGGAGGGCACCATGAAAGCGCCCCATCTGTTTTAGATGAAGGCATACACTCACTGTGCATTATTACATCCAATTAGATTAAATACATTTGTAAATTCTGATATCATTTAAATGAAGTACCAATTTCAACCTTTCCAAAAGGTTGAATAAGTCAGATGTATCAACTGTCTAGCGGACCATGATGCATCAAATCCGAGGCAGGCGCGGCGGGCGGCATGCCTAATGTGGTGAATGGCATCACCCTAATTACATTAGCGTAAAACGGCAGCACAAAGGAAAAAGCAGCGGTACGAGGATGGAGCCCTGCGGCGCTCCGAGCTTAATGAGGGCATGCGGGCAGACACGCCCGTTCTGTCAGCGGGGGACTCGCTGCGGTGGTGCAGCGCAGCGTCCGGTCTATTAATAAGGACGGGCGGGTTAGCATAAGGAGCGCTGCAGTGAAAGCCGGGAGCGCTAACGGCGTCTGCTCACATCAGCACTCAGCACCCAGCACCGTATCGTTTACAAGCCTGGTGAGGGATTTTCAACTGGGGGAACAATGTCGCTGACAGGCCGCACCGCTAATATTCCAATATGTGATTATTAGCAAAGACGTGGAGCCAAACAGAGGCAGCAAAATGAGCAAATATTGGCAGCGCTTGGTCACCTGAAAATGCCCGACGCAGCACTTTTCAACTGTTAATACCCGACTTGTGGGCGAAGAGGATTATGTGGAGAAGTATTTGACAGCTACGTGGTCCAAATGGGCCGGCAGATGATGTCAGCGGTCCAGATTTGGTGAGTTTGCTCTCAGCTGTGGCAGAGAGAGTGTGACAGACTGGTGGCTGAAGATAGGACGGGAAATTTTAGAACCAGAATCCTTCATCTGACATTAGAAGGTCAAGATGTTTGCAGGTGTCAAACACACCAGGAGGCTGTTTTGCTCTCAGGCCGTCCAGGAAGACGTCAACGTCTCTGTGAGCGACGAGGCCGTTGGCTGTTTGTTGTGCTTGTATTTGGTCAGTAGAGTCTAGGGAAATTAAATATATTGACTTGGCCAAGCTGGACGCGTCCTGCAGTTGTGAATACAGAGGAAAATGGAGTGTGAGGTGTTCAGAGACGGCTTGGAGGGAAGAATTTATTGGTTGAATATAGAGTCAGGCTGCTCGCGGATCTTCTCCAGGAGCACAGTGAAATATGACAGAAATACGACAGTGAAATATGATTTAGAGCGAATTCAACAATCAAAAATCTATATTTACAAAACCGCTGCTGCATCGTCATATTCACAATCCATTCAAACAGACAGCAGCAATATCTGTGCCCTAAATGCCACTTTATCATAGTGCAGCGAGGACTGAGCTGTTTAAAAAGGCTGAAAAATGAAACAGCATGTTCTGCTCATATCACCCATTATGTGTCACAAATTGGCCGAGCCACCCGGAGCCGTCTGCCTTTTAGCCCAAATAAGCCGCGGCCCCCGTTTCGCAACGGAGCAGGACTAAGTGGGGGCAGCGGGGTCGTAAATAGCCGCGATGAAGGCTTTGCCGACGCCTCCATAGAGCAGCGGGGATTTGTGCGAGCACGTGTGTGCGTGAGCCGCCTGGGGACGGCGACACGTGTGGAGACGGAGCTGCCGAGGTGGTGACGGGCGCCCGCAGGTCGCGGCGCGGCTGCCCGGGCCTGCGGCCCAGCCTAGAGGTCGCCGTCCACCCCAGAGGTCACGGATCAGACACACACTCGGGCGTCTCCACAGCAGCAGTGGCTCGTTGGCCTTTCGTTTGTCTCGCCGTCGCTCCCATTTAGCCCGAGTGACGAGCGGCGCTGACATCGCTTGGCAAACGGAGGCCCGGTCTGAGGAGTCAGCAGGGTGGAGCCAAAGCCAGCGAGGCAGACGTAAGAAGTTTGAAGTCGAGAGTTTGGATAAAAATTTGGACGGATACTGTCTCGCCACCGGTCATGGGGAAGATGCAGATTTTTTTATGTCTGCTAATTTTCATATTAAATTTGTTTTTGGTTTGATGTTCAGCAGGGAGTTTTTCAGCTTTTCACTTACGTGACTGGAACCCAGAGCAGTGCAGCGTTCCTGATGGACATAAAATCATCCAAAACAAACTGAACGACATCAAGGAAACACAGAGGCCAGAGCCAGGTGTCCCGCTGGACGTCCACTCACGTCTCGGTGGAAATCGGGCCTCCGCTCATCGCTCTCCCCAAAGTGGCGGACAAGCGACCCGCGCTGTGTCTGAGAAGCTGCGTCTGTTAGCGCGCCTGCAGCAGAACCAAGCGGGAAATTTGGAGATGGTTAATGCAGCTTTCATCCAGGCGTGTGATCGTTTTTCGGTTTGGCAGAGTCCATTCCCGACTTCCACTGCTCCAGATTCCAGGGAAACACGGTTTGTTTTGTGATTTCGGCCGTCGGTTTTGGTTTTGGAGAGGTCGGCAGCCGGCATTCTTTCCGTCTCTCTCCTCTCTGCTCCTCAGCGTTGGCCATCACACTCGATTCGTCAGGCCTCTGGACTGGTCCAGGAGGTAAACACACCCACGTCGGCTAATTGTGGTAGCCAAGGCCTGAAATATCAACTCCACACTTCGTGGGGGGAGTGAACTCATCGAGAACGAGCATAAACGTTGCATGCAGGTATTTACCGAAGACGTGTAGCAGCTGCGGAGTGTGTATATGTTGGAGGAGCAGTACCTGTGATACCCTAAACCAGGGGTGTCAAACTCTTGTTCACCGAGGGGCCACATTAGCGTGGTGGTGGCCCTCAAGGGGCCAGATGACAATGGCAAATATTAAAAAGGTACACATGTAATGTAATGTAAAATGAAAGTATTCATTAAGAAATAGCTAACTATTAGAAATATTCCTAATTTAGCAATTTTTACATATTCAGCATGTAAATATTATATTTGCACACATGTAAATTTTTGTCAGGTCTTTGCTATAATTGTATCGCAGATCCTTGTATTGTTGCAAGAAAAGAAACCTGAATTAATCGACAAGCATTAGTTAACTATCAACCAACAAGTCAACAACCTGGTTTCCTCACTTGGGCCACGGAAGTGTTTCTTGACAAACTGACATTTCATTCACAGAGTGTGTATCTGGTCATGGCACAGCTGCCGTCACTATCAGTAACATGATCTAGGTGCAAATTGGGAGATGTAGTTTGTGGGTCAATGCACATTTAAATGAAGGAGACTTGCGTAGACAGACAGTCATTTGAGCTCTTGTGGGCCACATACAATGATACAGTGGGCCACATTTGGCCCCTGGGCCTCGAATTAGACACATGCAGTACATTGAGAAGTCATTTGAGCACTCGAGGGCCACATTTAATGAGGCAGAGGGCCGCATCTGGCCCCCGGGCCTTGAGTTTAACACCTGTGCCCCAAAAGTACTACAAACAGAAGCAGAGGTGGTGGT
>OMPJ01010452.1:0-11953 GCA_900312935.1 Carapus acus
ATAAATAAACAGGGATGGAGGTGGACGGAATGTGAAACCTGGCATTTGTCGATAATAATAATAATAATAATAATGATAATAATAATAATATCATAATAATAATAATAATAATAATAATAATAATAATAATAATAATAATAATAATAATTCTGGTGCAAAGGAGTAGTACAAAGAAAAAAAAGAAAAAAGAAAAAGAAACAAGAGAGGATCTATATACAGAAGAAATATAAACACACAGTATTTATAGTATAAATATCGGTATAAACAACAATATGAATGTCAATATACACTACTGGTCAAAACATTTACAGCACCCCAACATTTTTTTAAGCTTTTCTGTTTCTTTGTCTTTTCAACTGCTAACTGCCACTCCTTATTTGCTGTTGCCTGTAATAATGCAGCGTGGCATACAATAGATTCATTCTATGCCGTGAGGTTCTCGGCTGGTGAGGCATTGACATCATCACAATCAAATTTCCAAACATATGCCCCCTGCAGAGTGGCCTATTCACCATTTGATTGGCAGCAGGTAGGGTTAGAGCCTCCCCTGACGTTGTTGGATTCATTTGCATGTGTGTGCTTGTGTGAATAAGGCCTTATAACAAATACTGTACATATTGTCACATTGTTTTCTAGACCTGCAAAACATAAACTGGGGTGAATAACACTGAAAGCTATTTTTCAGAATAACCTTGAATTCACCTTCTTCATGTTTGACCTCGCATTTGTACTTTGCAGGAAGGCCGTGGTGTGTCCCATCATTGACGTCATCAGTGACGAGACATTCGAATACATGGCTGGGTCCGACATGACCTACGGGGGATTCAACTGGAAGCTGAATTTCCGCTGGTACCCTGTTCCTCAGCGTGAAATGGATCGCCGCAAGGGGGACCGAACACTCCCCGTGAGGTGCCCGATGCAAGAGCAGCTCTTGCCTTTTGGCTTGTGCGATGACTCACAATTAAAAACAGAGCCAGAGATCTAATTTCAGACAATGTACAAAATGTGAAAGAATTTGATATTTTGGTGGTGTGATAGTAGCAGATGCAGCGAAGCCTTTTTTTTTTGTCACCTTATAATACGAACTCGTTTTGGGTTAAGAATAGATGGTAGCCCGCAGCTCCAGTGTAACAGCAATGAGCACAAATACTCATCAGCATGCAAATTGCCTCCGGCAACAACAGCGTCCCTCAGTTTGAGCGCAGTTTAGCACAGCGTATTAAAGATAAAAGTATTCGTCCCTGTGAGACATTAGTCAAGCCGGATGTCTTCATCAGCTGTGAGCGTTTGGTCTTAAGCCTCCCTGTGTCTCTTTGCAGGACCCCCACCATGGCAGGAGGCTTATTCTCTATAGCCAAAGAGTACTTTGAAGAAATAGGAACCTATGACCCTGGCATGGACATTTGGGGTGGGGAGAACTTGGAAATGTCTTTCAGGGTGAGCGACAGACGACTAGCGATTCTCTGACGTGCTTTGCTCCTGCTGGAATGTCCTTATACGTCCTTTGCTTCCAAGCCTCATCTTGTTTACGCTCACGTGTGACATCACAGGGGTATCAACCTCCCCCCAACCCCACATTTTAATCCCTGCTGCTTGATTTATTATGGATTCATAATTGCAGCGTGACGGCCAAAAATAGAGCCAAACACCATCTTGACAACTCCCATTAATTCCCCTTTTCTCCGCACCTGAAAAGGACAGACGGAGGTTTCAGCGGGACGCATCCGTCTCCGGGTATGGCTACGTATCTACCCCAGTATCTACATCTATGTCCGCAGATCTGGCAGTGCGGCGGCTCTCTGGAAATCGTCACGTGCTCCCACGTGGGCCACGTGTTCCGGAAAGCCACCCCATACAGCTTCCCGGGAGGGACGGGCCAAGTCATCAACAAGAACAACAGGCGGCTGGCCGAAGTCTGGATGGATGATTTCAAAGACTTTTTTTACATCATCTCGCCAGGTAAGGCCCTCGACAGCATATCCAAGCTTCCCATCAACAATAGAACCTAGAACTTAGAAGACTTTTATTGTCATTGCACAAAAAGACACTGCAGTGAAGTCATGTACAACGAAATGTCGTTGCTAGGCAACCAACAATAGCACGGGGGTCAATACCGCAACAAGTACTATTCCGTTGTGATGCATGAATGTAATGTGGTTGGATATAATAGGTTGGAGAACACGCATTGGTCTGGTTTTATGCTGTACATTATACCAGTGGTTCTCAATCGTTCTAGGGTCCTAGAGGGTCCTAGACCCCCCTGCAAATTTCAGAACAACCTTGAGGACCATCCACCCCCTTCCCAATCTGGGGGGTGGGGGTGCAATATGATAGAAACAGCAGAAACATTGCATTTACATTGCATTTTGGCATTTTTTCCACTCTTTTTGGCAAATATGAACTTTCGATAGTAACTTCCAGAACAAAAAAAAAAATCATATTCATATATTTTGAGAGATGTTTAATTCTCATGGACCTCATCTTGGGGTGCTCTTGCAATTACACTTTAGGCCACTAAGGGTCCACTGACCTTGTTTGAGAGTCACTGCATCGTTCAACACGGTTTTAAACCAGATTCGAAGAATTATGAGAGTGTATACAATGCAAATGGAGCGTATGCATCAATGTAAAGACATTCACAAGACACACTCCTGTTGTGTCACTTCAGTATTGACACAATAGAAATATTTACTTCAATATTTGGAGATTCCTCAGCGATCAGCATATACAATGAGTTTATTGGTGGCATAGCGCGGAGATGTTCCAAAACAGACCTCAGACCGCCCACGCATGAGCAAAGAAGAACAAAGGGATTTTGGAGATTGAGAGATGAGCGCTCCTCTCCCTGTCAATCTGGTAATGTAATTACCCTTTAGCAGAGACCGAGACGGCGGAAATGTCTGCTTAAGTGTTTCGGATTCCAGCCGCTCCTCGAAAGGAGATCGTCTGTAATCTCCTGATCTTTTTGGCAAAGGGGTGACCTTCTCCTCCGCTCAGCCCGGAGAAGGAGACGGAGCTGGCCCGGTGATGGATGAGTCTTATTGCGTTCCGCGGCCCTCGCAACGGTTGTCGCCTCCTTCGGGATATTACAGAGAATGATTCGGGGCCGCTCCATCTGCCTGGCATGCTTTATTGGCGGCCAGGCGACGTGGCGTGGCGCAGAGGCTCAGGCCCGCCGAGCGGCGCATGGCGGCCCCTCTCAAAAGCCCCTCATCTCTACTCGGCCAGAATCGGAGGAGCCATTCATCATCTGAAACACGTTCGGACCGTATTATAAACAGGAACAGAGAGAAAGTGCAAGCGACCAGGGGGAGCTTTGATTCTTCTCCGCCCTGATGATGGTGTCGGAGGGGTCGGCGGGGGTCACTGCAGAAGGCTGGCTAATGAATACAGAGCTCGTGACCATCATCAGATTTTGCAGATGGATGGATTTGGATGGATTTTTTTTTTTCTTTGTCTCTCATTGCGAAAGGCTCTCCGCCTTGACAAATTGCAACAGAGTCAATCGACACACCAGCTATGCATCCTTAAGATGCACTCTGGGGAGGAACCATCTGTCTAATGTGTTTGTGTGAGCGCGCCTGGGCCGCCATTCATCAGAAGTTTCAAGTGAGCGCTGGTGTACGACGAAGGCGCGATGGCGATGGGTTTTGACGCGCTGCATTCGTGAAGATTATGGGTTTTATGTGGGATTTATGTCGAATTTCAATGCACAGAATACATCTTGATGCCTGCTCCAGATCGAGCAGCACCGGGTTAGCGTCAATAAGCAGATCGGAGGGTACCAAAAAGGTACAAATGGAATGTGTATCCAGATGTCTATCCTGTTATCAATGTGTATTGGAATGCCATCAATCGATAACAAACCCACTATACCAAGGTCAACATTTTTACCAATTCTCAAACCCAAATAATCATTCTTACAAGGCCAAACAAGATGAGGCAATACTCACACCACTTCATTGTACGCTATGTGGTATTAGACAAGAATAGAGTACAGATGGAAATTCATCATTCTGGACACGTTTTGACTTTGCAGGCGTGATGAGGGTGGACTACGGGGACGTCTCTTCTCGCAAAGCCCTCCGAGAAGCCTTGAAGTGCAAACCGTTCTCCTGGTACCTCGAGAACATCTACCCCGACTCCCAGATCCCGAGGAGATACTATTCTCTTGGTGAAGTATGAGCTCTTGCCTTCTCTGATCTCAGTCGAATATGTTGACACACAAGCACACCAGTGGACCCTGACTGGAACCACAGAGATTAGAAAAAATAACATTCATGAACCAGCATTACAGCTTGTTTAACATTAAGTAACACAAAATTTCTGAATAATCAGGTTTTTTAGCTTAAGTAAACTGTGCAATCGCAGCCTCGTTGGCGCAGTAGGCAGCGCGTCAGTCTCATAATCTGAAGGTCGTGAGTTCGAGCCTCACACGGGGCATTTGTTTTTAGTATGAGGCCTCTCTGTGCACGGCTGAGTGTGGCTCAAATCTCCCTCCCCGGTTTTCTCTCTACAAAAGTACTAATTATTCAGTGATTGTTAATTAGTTCTCAAAATATGCACATTTATGCACAGGGCCACGTGTTTTGCAAGTGACAGACAGCACTCAGACATCCCGCTTTTGTTTTAGCCAGAGAAACTATGAACAAACTGGCAGAAGGAGGTTCCCCTAAACTAAATCTCTGATAGATTGAAAAAATTGGACATTTATCAAATTGTATTTTTATTCATGAGTGTGAACGTGCGCCCAATTGTGTTCTGTCTGAGCGAAGACGTATCTTTACACGAGAAGTTATTTCATGTTTGGTGCACACTGATATCTGGTCGCCATGGCTGCGGGTGATGGCTTGCGCAGTTTTTCATGAGGTCATCAGTACCATCTTTCAAAAGCGGTTTCATTCCCGCAATTGGATTCCTGTAGCCAGAAAGGGAAAATTGGGAGTTTTGGCTCGACGCCGGCCTCTTTAGTTTTGGTGATTCAGGTGCCTTTCTGTATGTTTGCATCGCAGCCAGTGGGTGATGAGATTTTCCGCGTTTTGTCTCCAAGGACGATATAAGCTGCAACACGCTGCGTAAAAACTCTGAGGCAGCTTAAGTTCGCTCCTTAACTTTGTTCGACACGTTCCAACTCCGCTTTGATCCACCAGTAGGACTGCAGTGAATTCAGAACACCCACGCGTACATAAGGAGCACATGCCAAGCCCACACAGAAAGGATCAGGGACAGCACGAGATTTGAAATGCCTCTTTTTTTTTCCTTTTTCCCTATTTCCTACAAGCAGTTGATCATGAAGAATACTGCCTTTTCAGGGCTGTTGAAACAGGTGCCTGAACAGAGCACGTTTGCCGGTGGCGACGTGCATGAGCAATGCCTGAAAAGAGGCTCTTTGGCGCAGACGCAGCAGCAGCAGTGATTTGTCTCGTCCCTCACCTGGTGTAGGCTTTGCACCGCCTTCAGTGCATTAACAGCAATGTGGGCTTTGATGTCGGATGAAGAGCTGATGGTGAAATGAGTTTGTAATCTGGCAACAGCTGTGCCTGCCTCATTTCTGCCCCTCTGCTGTATTATGGTACAGCAGAGGAGGTGTACCACTCCCTTTCTCTCTCTCTCTCTCTCTCTCTCTCTCTCTCTCTCTCTCTCTCGCTGCACCGTACATCTCCCTGCAAATCAGACTTCTCCTGAAGGAGTTTTCATCCTTTGTGGCCCAGCCGATGCGAAACAACATCTGAGGGCATTAGCATGCAACTGTGGATGCAACTATTCGAACGATATTGGCCTCCTCCAACCAAATATGGGGCCAATTTTGCTTAAGCTCCTCATGTATTTGCAGGTTTCTGATGTTTTTTTTTTTTTTTTTTTGCTCACTTCTCTCTAGTCAGATCACATGACGCTTTAAAACTTTTCAAGTCCTTAATTAAGTTTGCATAACAATACTATAACTTGCCGGCAGTGTGAGTGCACAAATGGCCCCAGCTCAGCTCAGCTCAGCTCAATTCTGTCACGCAACAGTGCGAACCGCTAAGTAACCTACTGCACTGGTTCAAAAAAAAGAAGAAGAAGAAAAAAATAAATTAACACACGAGAGCCCATGAGAGGCATGAGCTGCCTAACTTCAAATTTTCCGACAGTCGTGGTTTCTACTGCGCCAACAAGGCCTGAAACACAGACACACACTGAAATGTGTCAAATAAAGACCCTCTCCACTGCGGCGGTCTCTTTTATCTGTTTTATTCTACCCTTTTCCCATTCGCTATCTCTCCCCACTTAAACTGGGCAGCCTATTCCAGCATCCATTTAGGGGGAGACACATACACACTCTCTATTGCGCACATGCACAAACACACAGTAACTGCACAGCACGCAACCACCCCCACGATCCATTTTGCGGACGTTTACCCCCCTGTAGCAAGTGTTAAGGGACGCCAGCGGCTAGAGAGACGGATGTTATTATGCCACATCAATTCTTTTTGCCTGCGGGCCTTTGACATTGGAATACAGGGGTGTCATGAAATTCTTTTTTTTTTGCATAGAGAGATTACACACACTAGAGAAAATTCGATTGGGCATTTACAAAACAAATATCCCCCTTACGGAAAAAAGCGTCTGCCCCGTGTGAGGCTCGAACTCACGACCTTCAGATTATGAGACTGACGCGCTGCCTACTGCGCCAACGAGGCTCAGAAACCATGTGGAGAGACATACGGAAAGCAAGAATTGGGAAAGATGAAATTTCAGCTAAATTTCAAATGGATTTAGGAATTTGACAAATTTATTCCTGCCGCCGGGGTAAAACCCGATATCTTCGACTGTGGCAGCGGAGGATGCCGGGAAATATCGACTTTTCGAGACAATAACGTGTTACAACAAAAATAACTGGCGATACTTCGAAATTTGATCAGAAATACAAAAGTCAATATTCAGTCTGATACAAAGTGTGACTCACTGAATACTTAACAAGAAAGATGAGAGAAAATCTTCCTCTGAGTCCAATCTGGAGCGACGTTTTTTTTGTTGTTGTCTTTTTCCTACTTTCCAGATCAGGAATGTGGAGACTAACCAGTGCGTGGACAACATGGGACGCAAGGAGAATGAGAAAGTTGGCTTTTTTAATTGTCACGGCATGGGTGGAAACCAGGTAAAAAGATGTTTCCTTGAGAGGTTTCAAACAAGTTGCTATAGGGGCAAAAAACAACAACAACTACATTCGACCACACTAAAGAAATATTCGGAAATTCTCCGTGTGTTAGTGCATCACCTGTTTGATTGTAAATCCCGTTCTGTGCCGATGCTCACTCCGTGCTGTGTCAAACTTTTGCTGATCGAGTTAAAAAAAATTCATATGGGTTTCCTGGCGTGTGGTCAGAATTTGATTTGACGCGTAATCACAGTGTGTCAAGGTGACGTGGATTTGTGCTATATTAAAAATGTCAATCACACAACATGCTTGCCCCCTATGGGTAGACAAATATGCTAATTACCACGCCCCCGTCTGCGCAAGTGGCCAATCAGCGGGCACTGGGCGGAGCATTGGCAGAATTACTGTCGTCTTACTACTGGAATTTAAGATATACAATACAATACAATACAATTTAATTTGTATAGCGCCAAATCATAACAGGAGTTATCTCAAGGCGCTTTACAGGATGGAGCAGGTAGTGCTCCTCAGCATGTAAACAGTAAGGGGCTGTGTGGATGGACACACAGACACCCAACACATCGCCCATTAGCGACAGTGGTCAGGAGAAACCTCCCCTCAAGAGTGGAAACCTCGGGAAGGATATGATAGACTGTGCATCGCCATACATCCAAATTGTATTTTAAGCGATTCAATTTCCGCACAATGCTACTAAATAACAACCAGGTAAAAGCTGGACTCGGGAATTGTAGGAGTATACTTAAATATTTTTTGAGTTTCAAAAAAAACATTGAAGTTAACCATTTAAGACACACGATTTGAAGGGTGTCATCGACCAGTATATATATATTGTTCATACTTCTCAGGTGGTACACATGTACAAATGTACACTCGAGGATTTTGCCTGCCAGTCATAAACTCATTACGGAAAGAAAGGTATCTGTACCAAAAGTGACAATTATGTCAGTGAGAGTGAGAAAGACACAGATTAAACGGAGAGAAAGGAACGATGTAAAGAAACTGTAAAGAAGTGTAAATGTAAAGAAGATATTTAGGTGTCTGCAGCGTTCACACACATTACATGACGTAATGTTATCATCCATGACTGAGGCGCCAATATCGGTTGGTAGGTAGGTCCTTCATTGATCCATTCATCTTTTGACGCAGGAAATTAAAAAGAAGAGAATGGATGTATTCTACACTACAAAGTAACACTCTAATCACGCGCGTCGAGTCTGAATCTAGATGGCTGGTTATTACAATGTATGTCCTGAAATTCAGATGAACTCGTTTCCAGGTGTTCTCCTACACGGCAGACAAAGAAATCCGGACGGACGACCTCTGCCTGGACGTGTCCCGGCTCAACGGCCCAGTGGTTATGCTCAAGTGTCACCACATGAAGGGCAATCAGATGTTCGAGTATGATACTGAGGTATGACCAGTGCACTATATCAAGGCCCTCGCGGTCAATCAATATCAAGATGAGGTTAAAAAAAAACAACTGAAAAACCCCAAACAAACAAACAAAATGAGCGCTTAGATTTCGCCACTAGATGGCGCTGTGTATCAACACTGCGCTTTCAACGTTTGGCCTCAAACGCCACTCACACTGTTCCACCGTCCACTGAGACACCTTTTCTCCATCCATGTTCTACAAGTTTGAATTTCTCTCCACCCCCAGTATGTTGGCAAGTGGCAGTATGATCTGGAGGTAAGATGAAGTAGACGTCCTGTGTGAGTGTTTCCCTTTAGCTCCAGTCTTGTGCCTCCTTAATGGTGACATCTAATTAACACTGTGTACACATTGTGTTGGTAGTGATAATCGTACATCATGGAGATGATGACGCAGGCTTCTCGCAGCCAAATGCTGTGTTGAGGATGTCCTGAATGTAACCCCATTCTGGACAGAACATTCTAATCCAGCTGGCCTGAAGCTACCAGTTAGTGTATTGGGTTTTATTTTCAGATCACCGTGTTACAGTGACCACAACAAGCTCCACGATATTTAGCACTATTAGGTTTAAAAGGCAAAAGAGCCTTTCAACCGTGACTTGGTGTTCATTCGAAACAAACGGGGTGATTCAAACCTCTCGGGAGCACAGAGATATTCTTTGAAGCCCTCCGAGCTGAGAGTTCGCCATATGTCTCGGAAAACGGAAGACCAGCCGTATGAAAGACTCTAGAACAAAGTAGACGGAGAGCAGGCGGTGGTACACGCTGTGTCGTCATCCAGCGATTGAGACGTCTCACTTCTGCCCGACATGTAGGTGCGGATAGAGGGAGCAGCCCGGAGAGCCAACCATCAAACACCAAACAAGCCCAGGAGAAATCCCTTCATTAGACTTTGTTCTCTCGGCCGCATCCTTAATAGGAGACACTGAATAATTCATAGGCGGAGAAGACTGGCCCATGTCATAAACAGTGTTTGGATTTCGTCAGTGACAGCGGTTTCAGCGCCGACGTGACCGCACCCCTGGAATCCTCCCGTTAAACGTTTCATCTGGTCATCAAATTTCAGGGCTACCAGTCATTTCCATATTTCCCCGCCGCTCCAATTCACAGCCACGGCAGACAGACTTCCTACGTTTTCCTCCCACTCAGCTCCCTCAGCCAGAAATAAGCAGCGTTGGAGAGCGCGCAGCGGCCGCGCTGCCTTCCTGTCTGTCAAACGCTGGCAGATCATGCTCCTGAATATAGGTGTAATACTCTGGAAATGACCAAACTATCTCTTGTGATATTAGCACAGGGCTCGACAACAGGATGAAAACACAACAGGTCATACGACAGGTCACATCCTCACCACCATTTCTACCATTTCGTCCCCTCCCGGCTCCCCCCGCAGAAGCGCACTTTCCTGCACCTCATCACCCAGTCTTGTCTGACCATCGGCCGCCTAGAGGACGGCACCTACGGCCCCACCGTGGAACTCTGCAACAACAGTCCTCTGCAGACCTGGATCCTCCGCAACTACACCAGGCTGGAGGTCGCCAGGCGCCTCTACAGCAGCAACGGCGATTATTTTGTCTAGGTCTTGCGGTCTGTGCTCGTGGCGGAGCAGGTCAGTACAACCAGGCCAGGATGAGGCAGCCTAGCGGCCTAGTTGGTAGTGCCAATGTAGCATAGATGGCCTCATTCGGACCAAGTGGCAAGTTCCTTTTAGTTTTTCCATTTGGAACGCTTTGTTTCAGAGGCTGAAATAGTGACTTTGACGCCGGACCTCTAGTTATTAGCCAGAATGCGCCATGCAAACGCTTTTAGGAGCTATTAGGTCGCTATTACCGCTGACCTTTTCGAGAAAATGAATAAGACAAGACCATAGGACAGATAAAGCTGAGACGGATGTCCCATTGAGACGACGCTGTGTACAAACCGCCACGTGCGAGACCTTTACCCGGGCGTCACGCTCAATGAAATGTCATTTGACATTTATTTTCCGGCATTGAAATTTCATTTTGATGCGAAAATTCACAGGCCGAGCCGCCGACCGCTTCGGCGAACGATGCGCCGAACGGAACGGGGAGCCGTGTTTATTTTTAGCTTATTATCCGTGTGTCTGGCTGATTGAAATGGGTTTTCCATTGTTTACAAGTTCTTTTGAAGTGATCCCTCATTGTAAGCCCACCTTTCATGACTGCGGTCCTCCAGGAAGAGAACGCGACATTCGAGCAGCCTCTGATGGCCTTGAGGCAGCTGTGTACATTGTGTAGCATCAACATATTATAAAAGCAATGAATCTCAATTAGCTCTGGTTTTCAGCCCACCTATTAACATATTTACCTCCGTGTCTGTTTTGTTTCAGAGACGAATCCATTGCGAGAGTCTATTTCCTGATGCGGGAAATGATTTTTCCATATGGGACGCAGCGCTGCCGTCCGTACTCTATGTCCGTCAGCGCGTACCCTCCTTAACGCATGAATTTGAAATGGAACATTTGACAGTGGAATCGAATCAATGTCTAGATGAAACATTTTGAAGGCTTGTTTGCTTCCAGGATGCTTTGCCAGGGAGACTGTAATGTTTGCTTTTTGAGCAGGACCTCTGAAAGAGTAAAGCTGATTGATTTCTCAGAGACTTGGTGACCACGGTGGCTGGATGTGATCCGAGAGGGAAGTGATTAAAGTTTGGCGCCGGTTGGCCTGATTTTGGCAGCGGAGTCGCCGCTGTAGCGTTTCGTAGCTGTCATGTTTTCGTTGGAAATAGGAAAAGTAGCAAATATCTCTCCCTGTCGGGCCCGTCATGTGTGTTTGTACCCATCCAGCTTCGCTCTCACGTATTTGATCTCGTATTTAGGGACATATTGAAATATGCCATTATTTCGTGTAGACCAGGGGTCGGCAACCCGCGGCTCTGGAGCCGCATGCGGCTCTTGAGCGCCGCCCTAGTGGCCCCTTGGGTGATTTTCAAAAATGTGTGACAATGGATAAAAATGGGAAAAATCTAATTTTTTTGTTTTAATATGGTTTTTCTGGGAGGAAAAATGAGACACAAAGATTCTTAACCTTTTCCAATGCTGTAAAAATTTTAAGAATAAATATTTGATTCATTAATAAGGCCTTTATAAGGCTTTTAAATTTTTTTGCGGCTCCAGACAGGTTTGTTTTTTACTTTTTTGGTCCAATATGGCTCTTTCAACATTTTGGGTTGCCGACCCCTGAGCTAGATACAATAAACAGGTATTGTTTTGTATACACAGTCATACAAGCAGATGTTTGCGCTGTCACCTCTCAGACATTACCTCTGTCCTGCAGTCCTCTAAACCTGCAGGGTTCAATCCGTCACTCCTCATCCTCGCTGTCGTCCCACACGTCCAGCGAG